>SNQJ01S0090103.1:30946-41063 GCA_010110895.2 Picea sitchensis | reverse complement strand
CTCTGGGCCTTTAGCCCCTTCTTCCCATGAAATGACAAATGGTCCCTTCTAGGATCAGTCTACCCCAAAATCCCAAAAGATGATCTCATGAGGGGAAATAATGATGGAAAGTGGTAAGTATGGTCGGGAGTTGCACGATGACTCATCAAAGGAAGCTCCCAGAAACACCCCATCTTAAGGGTGACCATCTACTTGAGTGCCCCAAGCCAACCACCAGCATTTAAACAAAGTAAAAGCCATAGTTTTCAAAGCAAATGTCTCATAATAAAAAATAATCTCTGATACACAAGCTAGAATGCCTCAAATATTAAAATGATACCCACCATCATACCTGACTTGTACCGCATGGAGCAAGACCCAAGTGACCTGTGGTGGCAAGCTGGTGTGGACGATTACTAGGAGCTAGATCAATGTGGTGGAAATGCAGGTCTCTGGTTGTGAAAAAGGGATATTGTTGGTCATGTGGCCTCTCGACACTCCATATCTGCAACCTGAGGGCCTCGAGGCGTAATCTCCTTAGTTATCCACAAAATGGGGACAACATAAACCATTAGCATCTAATGTAGTTACAGGTGTCAACCTGAGAAGATTATTCTTGACAAGCTTGAAGACATCATGAGCAAACTGGGCACAATTTTAACTTCTATTATTTTACATGTAGGTGGTTGGAATGTCTCAATTAAGTTGTCATCGAGGAATAAGAATGATGTAATTAATGGTGTTTTCAGTATGGCGGTATTTAGTAAATTTTGGTATCGGTATCCACCTGTATATTTTTTAGCCTAATTTTTACATCTACAGCTTTCATTGGGCTCAATTATGAATAGAAGGTCCCAAAATTTGATTTTATTTCACATGCCAAGCGCTCATTATTCGTATACCCTTNGTAAATTTTGGTATCGGTATCCACCTGTATATTTTTTAGCCTAATTTTTACATCTACAGCTTTCATTGGGCTCAATTATGAATAGAAGGTCCCAAAATTTGATTTTATTTCACATGCCAAGCGCTCATTATTCGTATACCCTTATCCTACAACAACTTCTAGAGTAAAATTGTTCATTGTTGTTTTCTCTACATAAACAAAGACTAAAACTAGGCATAGTGCAATTGTGCATAGTCATACATACATCTCCCATGCTATTTATTCATTTGAGGAACATTCACAATGGCTCCAAATAGATAAAACTTTGGGTTTTTTTGCAACTACAAAACTTGGCCACCCTTCCTACAATTGAATAGCAACGCATTTGGGTGTCTCTAAACAGGAAGGAGAATTACATAAGGATGTGTAATGATTTTAGCAAGGGGGGTGTTGGGTTCCCAAATTGATATCATTTTTGTCCCTATTTTAATAATGTTTGAGTCTATCTAAGCCAAATCTAATCCTCATATATGTCATTCTTCACCCATCTTAGCCATCTATTACACAAAGGTAATAATGGATTGTGTTTTTTATATTTTTATGTTTATATGATTAAATTAAGATAGAAGTTTGAATTTTTTTTATCTCTAATAAAAATAAATATGCTAACCATGAACATTAAGAATGACCAAAGAAGATCACTGGTTGAAAATAATCCAAGGCTGAAATAGAGTGATGGTGATTTTCTCCAAGGTTGAAATAGAGCAACGGTGATTTTCCAAAGGGTTAAAGAAGACCAGATTCGAAAGGAAAGGAGGCAAATACATTTAAGGAACAAGTGGGCAGAAAAGAGCGAATCTTGGAAGCAGTTCGACTTCATTTACCCACACCCACGAATTTCTACCTCAGAATTCGTATGGTGTTGGCATCTTGATGTCCTTGGATTGTACATTCTTCCTAGATATGCATTTTATCTTTAAATGACTAGCATTTATAAACCCACGGAATTAGGAATGAATGTAATTACAAACAGTTTGATTTTGATTCATGTTCTAGCTATAAAAACTAGTCCCATTCTTGTGTGAGGGACGAATTGGAGAACTGTTAAAAACACTTTGTGAACAGAATTTGTAGTTTGTTCTTATATAGAGAGAGAGAGTTCAATTTCATATTATGAGTGAATTGTGCATGATGTAGTTGTGTTTTCCTTTTAGTTGAACCTATTTGGAGTTGGGCCCACTTCAAATAGGGACTGGGCTATTGATTTCTATAAATATTTCTTGTTTCTATTTTATTTACTGTATATAAATCTGTTTTTAATTAGTTTGTATGTTCTAGGTTTATAAACTTAATGCAGATTGCAATTGTGTTTATATTTTCTTTTCTATACTGTATTTTCAAGCATTGAGTTTTACATGCATGTTGTCACTATTTTATTACTAGCTATGAAATTTATTTATTTAAATTTTCAAGTGTGTATTTGAATTTCAATTAGAATGAAATGGGTGTGTGTCTTATGTCTCACTTCCAGAGCATGAATGGAAACCTTTGTAACCCATAATCAGAGTTATCCACCAGTTGGACCAAGACACAGTCAGAGTAGTTCTTCTTGCTTTTGGTTTCTTTTTATTTGAAATTTTTATTTTGAGTAGTATAGATTGTTATTCACATAAACACATTACAAACCACTCAATCTCCAGGTTATATATATAGAGAAAGAGAGTTCAATTTCATGTTATGAGTGAATTGTACATGATGTAGTTGTGTTTTCCTTTTAGTTGAACCTATTTGGAGTTGGGCTCACTTCAAATAGGTACCCGGCTATTGATTTCTATAAATATTTATTGTTTCTATTTTATTTACTGTATATAA
This sequence comes from Picea sitchensis, assembly GCA_010110895.2. Classification (NCBI taxonomy): domain Eukaryota; kingdom Viridiplantae; phylum Streptophyta; class Pinopsida; order Pinales; family Pinaceae; genus Picea; species Picea sitchensis. The sequence goes on along the minus strand of SNQJ01S0090103.1, from coordinate 38,326 downwards.
ATCTGTTTTTAATTAGATTGTATGTTCTAGGTTTATAAACTTAATGCAGATTGCAATTGTGTTTATATTTCCTTTTCTATATTGTATTTTCAAGCATTGAGTTTTACATGCATGTTTTCACTATTTTATTACTAGCTATGAGATTTATTTATTTAAATTTTCAAGTGTGCATTTGAATTTCAATTAGAATGAAATGGTTGTGTGTCTTATGTCTCACTTCTAGAGCATGAATGGGAACCTTTGTAACCCATAATCAGAGTTAGCCACCAGTCGAACCAAGACACAGTCAGAGTAGTTCTTCTTGCTTTTGGTTTCTTTTTATTTGAAATTTTTATTTTGAGTAATATAGATTGTTATTCACATAAACACATTACAAACCACTTAATCTCTAGGTTCGTGATTCTGTGCATACAACATATGTGTCTCAGAAGTGTAAAAAAGAACTATGGGTTGATAGTTAAATGAAGCCTTAAGATAGTTGTATTTCGATCAACATAAATTAGTGTTGTCACATTGGTTGAGTCAGATAATGGATTATGGTGCTTTAAATTTGTGCATTTTTCCTTGTTTCACCTTGGTGATCATCATCATCTTCTAGATAAGTGTTGTCATTCTTGGGTTGATTCATACTATGGGGAAGTTTTGAAAGGTGCACCATGTCCATATCCCAAACCGGACTAAAATCTCTCCATCATTCTCTATTTCCATTGTCCAACTCATGGGTTGGTTGTCACATATCACATAAAATATTTGTGCTTCATAGTCCTATGAGAAAAGCCTCGCCCTAAAAGAGATATAAGCTCGAAGTGAAGAGAAAATAAAAAGAAAAAAGAAAATAAAGCATGAGTAATGCCCCCTCGCTATGAAGCCATTACCCCAAGTCTTATGCAATAAAATGCATATATGAGAAAATGACTAAATAAAATAAAATAAACGTCAAAATCCAAAAAAGGTGAAGTAGAGAAAAAAGGAAAATAAGGGGTAGTAAGACACAATGCCAAGGAAAGGGTAACTCAATTCATAAATTCTCCCTCATATTTCAAAGACACTCATGTGGATGAATATCTTAAACAAACTCACATGTCTATGCAATGAAACTCATGAAGTTACCCACCAAACCAAACCATCTATCACTACACATGCTCCTTGATTGGTTTTCTTGGGAGCCACTTCTTTTCTAGGGTGTTGACACATGTAATAGGGGTTAATGATGCCCCCTTCTCACCTAAACTTGGCAACTTGTATGAATTCTATGAGTTATTGTGAAGTTAAAAGAAGATATTTAATCTTCTCTACCCAATGGCATTACATTTGGCATTACTCACTTTTTATGTTGCATTGAATTCGTGTGCATGCCTCAGGATTGATGACTTTTTCGAGTCCCTCGAGATTTACTTCAGATGTTGTACCTTACATGAATCATTGACATGACTTGCATAGTGCAGTGTGCTTCTTGGACAATGTTAAGGATGTTGTTGCACACAATGAGGAGATTTTAGCACATGTTTTGAGGGTGGTCAGCTTCAAGAGAAGTTATCTTTTGACAAAATGACCATAATTCCACCAAACCAACAACCATTAGATGCAGAATGGCCACGAGAAGATTATCACCAAATTTTCGACCACTCGTGGGACACCTTTGGAGGAGGTCGTTCCACTTTTTAGGATCCCATTCCACATGTTGAAAAGGATGACTTGTCATTTGAGAATAGTTTACTTCATTTGGGGAGCATCTTTGGGGTGTTTTGACTCATTGACTCATGTATCATGGATATTATTGTATAGGTGGCGTAACCACATCATAGTTTATGTATTTTTATATTGAGAGGGTTACTAGATCTCTTCATATAAATAAGAGAAGCACCTCTATTTTGTAATTAATTATGATAACTTATGGAGAACACTACTTCTCTACCATTACTTCTATATTTTAGCTATGGATGGATAACTAGAGTGCCTTCTTTAGGATGATGTCTTGTGTATGCTTTACAATTTTATGGATGTTCTTAGACCTAGGTTTTTGTAGATGAATCGATATCTTGAGTAAGCGATCTCTCTGAATTTTAATGGATTTTTTTATGAAGGATTATAAGTGTAGTTGTTCTTCTCTAGTGCTAGTGGTGTAATCTCTTTCTATTTTCTTGAACAAGTCCCTTCTTCAAACCCTTTGGAAGATTTCTAGTGGCGTATTTCCCCATTGGATTATTTTGAAGCTTGTAAGGCACTAGGTGGATTTTCTGGGGTTTGTAGTGGACAACCCTAACAATCACCTTAGTTTCACTTGCACTTTCTCAAGAGAGGCCTTAGTTGACCCCATTTGCATAAAAAAATTATTAAGCACTAGTCGTTTCCTATGTAATCAATCTTCAAATCAAAATTCCAAATTTAATTTTGTTTAAGGTTAATTCTAGGGTTTYAATAGTTTATATCTAATTTTTTGCCATCAAAACCCTAGACATCAAGGGTTTCCTTGCATTTTTTTACCTAAAAATCATTTTCARGAAACTTTCCCTWGTTGGTTTGTATTAAAACACTTTTAGTGTTGGACATCTTAGTCTTTTTGGTTGTTATATGCTTTTAAATGTTCAAAAATCAGCAAGTTATGTAAAGCCTAGTTTTATTCATTGTTTTAGCCCTAAAGAGCACTTGATTATAATAKGTTTAAGTGGTTGAAACCTACTATTGTTATAACTTGTTTACTATTGTAGTTTCTTATCTTTTAATGCAAGTTTCATGACAACCTTTAGTAATTTTCAAATATGGASTATTTTGGCATAATTTTTCATTGGATAATCACTTAATAAGCCCTCTAAAACAACCCTAAAGTGAGGAAACCCTAAATCTGAAATTTGCTTTGAGTAACCACTCAAGTTATAACTCATATATCTCATAATCCATTAGTAGTAATTTGGGTAGTGTTACCACACAATCTAGCACCTTAGTGCAATCCATCACAAGGCACCAAGACTGGTGGAACACCAAAATATGACACCATTGTCACCTAGGCAAAAACTTCCTTCTCTTTAGTGAAAAAGTAAATCCAACACAAGGGAGGTTTCCCTATTAGCCTCCAATAATCCCTAGGCAAAGACAATCAAGTCTAGGGTCTCCCAGGTAGCTACTTAATCTACGACCAATAAAATGATATAAACAAGGTAAGGATAAGGTGGTGAGTAAAAACAGTTTCTAGATATGAAGGGATGAGGATCTAGGTCAATTTAGAGGGTTTAGCAAGTCAATTTTATGCTCAAGAGGATCCCCAAACACTACAAAAGAAGAAAAAGATAAACATTGTTGTAAAACTTGGAAAACAAATATTAAATTACAACACAAATACAAGTTATTACATCGACAATAAAATCAACCCTTGAATAAATAATCAACCAATGAAACAATAGGGCTAAATAGTGAGTTAAACTAGGGCTTAATTAACTAGCAAAATATGAAATTTAAGATGCATATAACAGAGTTAAAATCCTAGACATCTAGCCCTACAAGGTTGTAATAATAAATCAACAATGTAAATTAGGGTCTAAATATGTTTATTAGGTCAACAACATGCATAAAAGTCAAAACATCTTAGTTTTTAGTGGCTGAAAAAGAATATTTGTTATTATAAAACCCTAATCCAACCCTAAAACAATAAAAAGAGAGTAAATTTCATAATTTAATGATTGACTATTGGGAGAGTGACTAGTGCCTACTATATTTTTGGGCATATGGGTTCAATTAAGGACCCCTTTGAAGATCCTATGGTGATCTAGGGTGATATCTATGGTTGTTCACTACTAACCTAGAAGATCCTCCTAGTATATAATTAGATCTTGAAGGATAATTCAAGGGAAGGTTCTTCACTAGTAACTTTCCAATAGCTTTAACAAGAAGGGTTTTTTCACAAAAGATCCAAGAGAATGCACAATCGACACTAGAGAAGAAACATTACACTTACATTCATTCATAAACAAAACAACAAGATAACAAAAGACCACTTACTCAAGAATTATTTCATCCATCAAAACTATAGCAATGAGCATCCATGAAGTAGCAAAGGCATCCACAAACATCCACTCCAAAATGTCGCTCTAACTAGCCATCCATAGAATTTTTCATAAGAGAGAAAGTAGTGATGAATCTCCACATGTAGCAATGATTTACAAGTGAGAAGTGTTTCTCTTATTTATATGAGAGATCAAGCACCCTCCTCACACAATAGAAGCCCTAAAAACATAAAATAATCCCTTATCTCTCACAAACCCTAGAGGTAAGAAAACAAGACATAAAATATACATGATACACGAGTGGGTAGGTCACTAAGACCCCCAACGATGCCTCCAAGATGAAGTAAAATAGCTCAAACATCAAATAGTCCCTCATAGATGTTCTCTCAAACTCACACATGTGGCATGAAGAAGTGAATGGCTCACCCAAAGATGAGGTGTAGGGGCTCCAAAAGTTAAACATTTCCATGAAGGGGTGCAAAGTTTCATCTCCAAGTGGTGTGTCATCTCCCCAAGAGGTGTGACCTCTCATCAAAAGGTGCCATATCATCATCAAGAAGCCAAATGTCTCCTCAAAAGGTGAAATGTCCCATCAAAAGGTGTCAAATCATCATCAAAGTGCAATGTCACGTCATCAAAAGGAGTCACATCATACCGCACATGTTCCAGGGTGTCTTGTCAAGGAAGACATGTCTTCAAAGGGATCGACATCCTCCTAGAAGTGTAGAACGAACTCTCTCAAGTGGTGGGGATGGATTCCATGAAGTGTGTTAGTAGCCCCTCAATTTCCTCCAAAGGACCAAGGAGTCACTCAAGTATGTGGCTATGTGCAATCCATCAGAGGAGGAGGGGCTCATGTAGTCCAATGCACCATGAAAATCAGAAGCAATGTACACAATTCAAACACAACATATAAAGTGAATCATGTCAATGCAAAATCCATTATATAGATCACATCAAGTATCCTCTTAAAAATTCACATTAGCTTACAAAGTTATAAAATTTTCCTAAGTTTAGGTATGGGAGGATCATTATCACCCCCTATTAGGTGTGCCAATACCCAGGATAAAAAGTATGTCCCAAGAAATCCATCAAGGAGCATGTGCAATGGAATATGGTATGGTTTGGGGTTTACTTCATGGGTGGTTGCATAGTCATGAAAGGTTATTTATGATAGTCATCCTCATGAGTGCCTTTCTATGAGGGAGTGCTTAGGTAATGAGTTACCCTTTCCTCGGCATTGTGTCTTTCCAAACCCCTACTTGTCTTTTTCTTTCTTGATTCAACCTTTGTTGGCTTTTGATTTTCATTTGCTAAGTCCTTTTGTTAGGTATGCATTCATTGCAAAGGACTTGAGGTGATGGCCTCTTAGTGAGGAGGTAGAGCTCATGTTTCATTCTTTCTTGGTTTTTAGACTATGTCCTTATTTATTTGCTTTGTGATCTTGTTTCTTTCCTTTGTATTTTGAATTATGGATTTTTCTCTTTCTATATCATTTTTTTTGTATAAAGTCGCAGTAACCTCGAGCATTCTAGCTCCCTCTTCTCATGCAGATTATGAGGCATGAACCTTTATAGGTGACTTGTGAAAACTAACCCAAAATATAGGATAACAGAGAGAAGAGAGATTGAATGTGTTATGTATGGGCTAGGATATAAACACGTTGCCCCTATTAAATCTCCCGAGTAGTACAACTTTTCCCAAGAGTGACAACACTTGACTAGGAGATGATGATGGCCACCAAGGTGAAACAAGGAAAAAAGTATAAATTTAAAGCATAATGATTCATAATCCAATTCATACCATGATCATTATTTTCATTTCCCAAACATTGACATTATCACTCGATATGAAGTATCAAAACAAGGTACCTCTCTGTGCCATGTACCATGTCATCTGATCTTAGTGAGATGAGCATAGAGTGGAAGGCTTATGTGGGAAAATGTGTTATATTCTTTGAAAATTTGATCCCATTTATTGTACAATGATATGAAATAAAAGGGGATCTAGGGGGTTCTTATCACCCCCCATTTGGGAGGGTTACGGGGGCGGGAGCCCTCAAGAAAATTATTTTGGTCCATTTTTGGTGGTTTTTTGCGTCCGTTTTTGGCAGTTTTTCGGCACATGGTTTTTGTCGATGGTTTTTTAATTTTGGTTAATGAATTAGGGTTGTTGACTAATCTGGTTCAATATATTAGGAGTTTTGATGCCACGGGATCCTACATCTATATTGTATTGTAAACGATGAAGAAAAAAATGAATAGAAGATTAGAGGTGCGGCTCTAAATAGGTTGTTTGTTTTCTCAGTTTGGGTTTCTAGGGTAAAAATATCTATGTAATGTGTGTGTCCGCCATTGTATCGTTTATGTTTTATTAAGACTCTATTTGCAATAATTATTTGTACAAGGTTAAAATTTACAAAATGTCTGTGGAGAGTCTAGAATATCATCATTGAAACTATTGTCTGAAATGTGAATCATGGAGAAAAAATCTCCTTTGGTTACCCCTAGAAGTGAAGGAGTAACAGGTAGTAACATAGGTGACCCTAGAATTGACTTTGTCTCGCCTTAGGAACCCCAAGTACTACTAGGGAAGCCTCATTTATGTTGGACTTGTCCTTCACTAAAACAAGGGAAGTAGTTGTCCAAGTGAGAATAGAAATACTTCCATTTTCCATTCGTCTTTGTGCCTTATTAAGGATTTTCACTAATGTGCAATATTCTGTGATAACAATCCACATTATCTGGGATAGACTGCCTAAAAATAATCTCCATATTACAATTCCCATAACTTAATTCATCATAATGGATCGATATGGAGGCCGCAAATACCAACAAATCATCCTTCAAATTCCACTCTCTTGGGACTACTTCAATCAAGAATGCCTCAAACATCTCAATGGAATCCAAAATTGCAATATTATAAATTTTATGCCTGATATTCTTGATAGAAAATTGATTCTTAATATGCATGACAAAAAAATATGAATCACCAGTAACCCTCAAAATCTTGATTCACATGTCTCTCACTAGCTCCAATCACAATCACAATGCCTCATACACCATTATATTGTTTGTGCACTCAAATTCTAACCTATATGAGAAACACATTTCATTGTCTTGAGGAGAACTGAGCATGATACTAGCCCATGTCCATGTTCTAGATTAAGCTCTATAAAAATGCATCTTCCATGCTTTATCACTCATATCCTTGGGCAACCCCAATAAAAAAAATCTAGGAGATAAGAGTGAATTAGGGTTTTGACTATGCCAAAACTCCATGAAATAAATAAATATACACATCCAAGAATAGCAAGAAATGTCTCCACAAATTCACCCGTCGTGACCATGTATGATAATTCTCTTCGACCTAACATCAAATT
>SNQJ01S0090103.1:0-18882 GCA_010110895.2 Picea sitchensis | reverse complement strand
GTATAAGTGTGTGGTCAACAAGACATTCATCAAATCATATGATGCCATGAGGATAAGGGGCTCCATAAAGATGAATCCCCCTAATCCAGTCTAATAGCTCAAAGAAATCCTTAACATATTTCCATCAATGTGATGAAATTCACAAACTGGAACCTCATACAATATCAGGGGTAACAATCTGCATGTCACGGATTTGATGTAACTAATAAATCAACTACAAGGGTAATTATTGAAACATAGAAAACATGACATTGCAAGATTTTATGGAAACTATTATACTTACCAGTCATTTCTTGACATTTACAACATATCATCATTCGGTCTAGGTAAACATAGGAATTGCAATGATTAATACTTATACCAAGAGACTGCATGAGGATTTTCTACAAAACTAACCACCATCTTGAGACCATATTGGCTGAAAGAATATTGTGGAAATAATAATAGGCATTTAAAGAAAACCAAGATAGATATATACCTCATATTCAATCCATTAAAGTGTGATCTTTTATTCCATCTTGACAACAATTCCATAAACACTTGATTTATTTTAGCCATTCATTCAATGAAATTTATGGTGGCAAGCTAAGGAATATGGATTCCAATTAGTCTCAATGAAGCTCCTGCAAAATCCCTCACACAACAAGGATGAATTCATTTCAATTTAAGATAAACCTTATTCCATAACCTCAAATACATGAGTGCATTATCCATTGCATGGAAATCTTACCCAAAACCTTCAAATGATAGGTAGGTCAAGTTGTATTGGAACCTTGAAGTGGCAGGTAGGTGTTGATGTGTTTTCACCCATCAAATAGAGACCAATTTTTTTTGGGGGGGGTCAAACTTGGAAAGTTCTAAATACTTTTCAAATGTTGATTGTTTTCCAATCAGCTTCATATTTCCAGTTCTTCATCATAAAAGTCTAATGAGAATAGTTCATCTTTGAAACAAAAGAGAAGGAAATGAAATTATANGCCATTCATTCAATGAAATTTATGGTGGCAAGCTAAGGAATATGGATTCCAATTAGTCTCAATGAAGCTCCTGCAAAATCCCTCACACAACAAGGATGAATTCATTTCAATTTAAGATAACCCTTATTCCATAACCTCAAATACATGAGTGCATTATCCATTGCATGGAAATCTTACCCAAAACCTTCAAATGATAGGTAGGTCAAGTTGTATTGGAACCTTGAAGTGGCAGGTAGGTGTTGATGTGTTTTCACCCATCAAATAGAGACCATTTTTTTGGGGGGGGGGTCAAACTTGGAAAGTTCTAAATACTTTTCAAATGTTGATTGTTTTCCAATCAGCTTCATATTTCCAGTTCTTCATCATAAAAGTCTAATGAGAATAGTTCATCTTTGAAACAAAAGAGAAGGAAATGAAATTATATTAAAAAGAAGGAAAATACGTGTGCCAAGATTCTCACTCAATAATTCTATGTCTCAGCTTTGTTCAACACTTTACGGAATCTAAAACAGAGGTCATATTCTCAATATATGCCAATTTCCTCACTCATCTCTATTTCCTCAATCATCTCTATACTTAGCCATTTTCCTTATGTTTTTCTTTATTCTCCATGCTTTATAGTTAGTCATTTTTCCTTCTTTCCACTCTACTCTCCTTCCTCGCTACTCTCTATACTTAGACATTTTTTCAATCCTCCATGCCATTTCCATATTTAACTATTCCCATACTTAATCATTTCCATTTTCATATTCATATTTCAATTTTAATTTTCCATTTTCCATATCCATTTTCCATTTTCCTTTTCCTTTTTCCATTTCCATTTTCCATTTTCCTTTTCCATTTTCTTTTTCCATTTTACTTTTCCGTTTCCATTTACTTTTTCCATTTTCCTTTTTCCCTATTTCATATTTCATTTCAATTTCCATAATTTCACGTAAATCTATGACTTGGCATAGTCTAAACATTCTACATTTTTTTTACTTTTTCCCGTCACTATCACCTGAATCTGACAAAATAATTAGTGGTAAAATCACAAGTTTACATTGTTTAAATCGTGTTTGTGAGTGTATAAATGGATTTAGCACCCTCAAAAACCTCTAGGGAACCCGGAACATATAATCTCCACCACTAAAATCTACAATTACATCCAGCCTTACGAATTTCTTACCGAATTTTGGACAAAACTCCTCGAAAAAAATGATCAGGAAAGAGTAAAAACGTAGAACGTTTAGACTACGTCCTATGGCTTACCTCGCCAACACTTAGTCATTTTTCATGACTTACCACGTTTTACTCCTTTTACACTAAGTCATCCATTGCAGATGCAGGACAACCTACAATCTTCCTCTTCATTTACCTTTACCTTTTTCCCTTATGTGTGTGTCCTGCAATCCACAATCGCGACCCTCAATTTTCACTTCCCACTTCCGCATTATCCAAAATTGCACCCTTCATGACTTAGTCCTTTTACTGAGTTTTACACTTGGTTTTTACTGAGTCCTATTCTTAATTTATTTTTTACTTTTGAATGTGGATGCAGGAGACCATGCCCTCATTTCCACCTTCCACTCCCACAGCCTCTAACCCGCATGAATTATCACTTATCACCAGGATGAATTGTCTTATTTTCTTACTCACTTTTAAACTTAGCCAATTGTTTGAATGTGGATGCGGGACAACCCTCCTCTCCATTTCCTTTTCCCCTCATGCACATGTCCCGCAACCTCTAACACGCATGACTTATCACCCTCATGGATTATCTTATTTCCTTACTCACTTTTATACTTAACCAATTTTTTGAATGTGGATGCGGGATAACCCTCCTCTCCATTACCTTTTTCCCTCATGCTCATGTTCCGCAACCTGCATCCCTTCCTCATACTTAGTCATTTTTACCAAGTTTTATCTCCTCACCTACCTCCTCTACCTCCCTCGTTCCCTTTCCCGCATCACTTCTTCATGCTTAGTCACTTTTACCAAGTTTTATCTCCTCACCTACCTCCTCTACATCCACATTATTGTAACTCCACCAACCTTCCTTTTAATTTTTTAATATTATTTCATTTAAATATTATTGCTATCCTAAGTTTACTTCTCTTTATTTTGGGACACACCTCCTAATGACACATGACAGTGAATACCTATTATACATGGACACGTGATAACGAAGTGGACCTACCACTAGGTGACACATGGATGGACAGAAATGACTAGACAATGACTTGGCATGATGACTGGGAGATGATGTGGTGGTCAAAAGATACTTTGTGAAAAAGCTACACAAAATTATATGGCTCTCTCTAATTCATTCACAAATAACATGGAAACGAAAATTATTTATAAAGATGTCATGAGAACCCTCCCACAATGCATGTGGGATTAAGAAAGTTGAATTTGCAAATCAAAAGCCCACATTTCATGAGGACAGATCAAAGTGGTTGAGTCTCCATCTTCCAAAGCTTATAACTTCCGATCCCGACTTCCAATTTGAGAAAATGAGAGCTCATAGGAAAGGTAAAAAGATAAAGAACATGTTGGAAGTGGTTTCAATGGATGAAATGTCAGTTACTGGTCCTTAAAAATTAAATTACAGTGGAGACTATTTTTGGGCTTGAAAATGAGTTATTTTGGAAAATTGTTTATTTAAAGAAATTTATAAACTTCTAAGGTGGGGGGCATATGATGGCTAATAGGTGTTCTATATGCACTAAAAAGAAAATAAAAAACCCTTAATTAAATTGTCAACCCGGAGAAAGTAAACTTAGAGTTGTAGTAAAATATATACCAAAGGTAGAATATTGGTAGGAGTATAATCTAACTAATGAAGGTAGTTATATAAGGCTAATCTACTCAAGAAAAACTATCTAATGAACAAACCCTACTAAGCAAATTGAAACTAGGTGACCTAAGTACCTTTGGGCCAAGGATCGATGGATAGTTCTAAAGAAGCAAGTAAAAACCCTATGTAAAGAAAACTAGTTCATAGCAAAAAGAAAACTATTTAAGCATAATAATGAGCAATTAAAAACTTGCCAACCTACATTCAATGAGCAACTATCCTATGAAAGAAAATAAATAAACAAGCAAGCAAAGACACCTAACTACCCTACAGACAAGTAAGCAAAGACAACTATCTATCTTACTAAAGCAATAGAGAAGTAAGCAAAGACAACTAACGAACCTACTAAAGCAAATAGAAAGCTAACTACTACAAGCAATCAAATGATAACTTCTCATTGAACAACTATCTAGCCTAAGAGGCAAGTGGACTAAATGCTTAATGAAAAACTATTTCTAATGCATGAAATGAAATATGTTTTATTGAAATCAAGAAGAACTACCATGTAATGCTTAATCTATGATGAGCAAACTACTATCTAATAAAACAAATTCCATCTATCTTATAGCAACAATAAAACTTTATTCTACTCTATGAAAGCAAGAAACTATATCTATGAAAACAAGAAAACTATCTTTTAACCTATGAAAATTCAAATATAATGATGGTGGTTGTGTGAATGTCTTCGGTGTCAGATAATATCTCGATGGCACTTGACAACAAAGGACAATTCGAATGGTATAAGCTCAACACTAATCTCAATGGAAAAATGAAATGTATGGATTAAACAATCCAATGAGAGTTTAGCCAAGACAAAAATAATGTTAAATACCCTGCATATTCATGTATAAACCATCAACAACATAACGAGATCATCATTATACTTCTACACTATGTAAGCAAAATTAGATTCAACCATTAACTAAGAAATATAATTGCATTTTAATTCTAGGAAAGGAAATTGCGTAAAATAAAACTATGCTATGTCTATTCTAACCATTCAAACTGCAATAAGGAAATAATTAAAAACAGAAATTAAACTATGATATTAAAAAGTAAATTAACAATCTACATTAACCAACAACTAATTAAATGAGATCTATATAAAACTGAAGTAAGCAAGCTATAATCAAAAACTGGAATTAACTCTATCCATCCATCAAATCCCTGTCAAAGAAAACCCAAATCAAACTATGTTCTTTTCTAATTAAACTTTGTTTTAAACTTGACTATAAAATCATAAATCAAAGCATAATCTAACATCTAATTGCATATGGGGTTAGTATAAAGACTTGCAAGTATGTTCCTAATCTACGATATCAATGCATGCTAACACATCTCATTATCCTAACCTTCAAAAGAGAATCAAAACAATTAAGCTACAACAAACTAGGTAACAGAATAAAAATATGCATGTATAGAAAATAAAAGAGAACAATTAAATTAGGAAATGCATAAACAAACATGAAGACAGTTACCAGACTGTTGGTGGCCCCCCCAGCAAGTCGTGGTCACTCTCTAAAATCACACCACTATCTCAACAAGATGAATTCACCATTAAAACTTGAAAACACAGTTCTAGCATAATTCTGGCAATGTAAAATATCAAAACAAAGAAAAAACGAGTTTGTCTCCAATACATTGGCTCACAATGTTCTGACCATCCTAGTGGTATTTATAAGCTTACAGACCAAGTGGTCGACCATAGGAGGGTTGAACCACTTCTAATTTTGGCAAATTACAATAAATGATGCCCTAACTGATAAAACAGAGTGAGTCAATAATCGCCCTCTTTGAACAATTGAAACTAAGTTGTCTAGAGCTCAGTAGCTGGAGGGGGCAATTATGAACAAAACCCAAGTGCCCGATTTTCCCATCACTAGTCACCAATACCTTAACTGCCAAGTCACCCTGCATTTTTGTGCAATACGCGGTGTTGGACAGAGTGTCAAATCAAGTGTTGGAACGAGTATTGGAAGGAGTGTCGAATCAAGTGTCGGAAGCAGAAACGTGATGCGTTTTTGCCCTGTAACACCAGAAAAACATGAATTAGATCTTGGTAATCATAAAACATGATGAATTATACGTAATACAATCATTAAACATGAATTACACGTACCTTATGCCGATTATACCATTTTATCATAAAATTCTTCAAAAATCTCCTTTAAAAGATGAAAAACGCATATGTACATGTGGAAAAAGTGTATAATAACCGTCATAAAAGTGATCATATCTCGGGCCCAACATTACCCCCACAATTATGATTTTGCAGGTTCCACTGCAAACAAAACGAAGTTACCCCTCGGAACTAGTCTTGCTGAGGAGGATAGGATTTAGAAGCCTCTCCTTCTTGTTGTGAAGACTTTTCCTTGTGCCTCTTATGTTGCTTCAGCTATGCTCGAGGGTTGTGGTTAGATTTAGTCATCTCATTGACCAACCGTTGAAGGGAGTTCACTTTTATTTGAAGGACTGCATTGTCATTATGAAGGTGTGCATCGATTTTCTTCCTCTCTTCCAATTGTTGGAGACGCCGATGGTTTTCCTTTTGTAGCTCCTCTATGGTTGGGGTAGAATTGGTGATCTCTGAGGAAGGCTTAGATCCTTTGAGGGATGTGGACAATCTATCAGTTTTAGGATCTAGAATAGGCATGGGTGAAGTAGGTGTGATGGAAGATCGGTAAGGTGAGGTAGGTTATGATCTTGTTTTCCTTAGTGGATCTAATCCATCCCCAGAGACTTCCCTAAGTTTCTTATGAGGGTTCTCAAAGTCAGAGGACACTTGGATCGGATCCAAAGCAGGTGGAGGTTTTTCATAAGGCTTGGTTCTTGTGCTCTGGGTACTCTTTCGAAAGGGTCCTTTACCAAATTGATTGGCTCCCCTCTTGTTTGTGGGAATGATGGGAAAGCCTTGTTGCATTACTTCTTGGAGATTTTTAGGTGTAGGATCAAGAGAGAGTGAAGGCATTGGTGGGTCAACAATAGGCTTCTTTTGGTCTTTGCTCTTGGTCTTTTTTCCCGATGAAGAAGTAGGGATATCAACAAGCTTTTGGTATTGTTCCAGCAAAGAGAGGGTTTTTGCAAGGGGGTTTTGAGTTCTTGGAGAGCGGGCTTGGATGGAGAGATAGTTTTTAGGCTAAGTGGTTTTTTGTCGGTCTTAACTGTCAAGTGAGGGTTTGCAAATTGGTAGATAAAGGCATCCCAATTTTGCCCATGTTTCTCTAGTTCGGAAAGAACGAGTAGTTTGATCAAGCCATGGTGGAAAAGACTGTTGTGGGGGTTAGTCACATTATTCCTCACTTGAGAGGACATCTTTTCTAAACTTTTGAGAAAATAGAAGGGAAAATTCAAAGGTTTGTTGAACAGAAAATGAACCAACAATCTAAAATGACAAGCTTTGAAGGTGGAGTATCTACCTTCACATGTAATTAACCTTGTGATGACGATAAGGGGGTTTATAAATTCTACCTTTATCTACTCCTTAGCATACCCTTTTTCTCCTGAAATGCTCTCAAATTCGGGCTTAAAAACCCTGTTATAACTTGAGTGCGGCAATTGGTGGTTTTTGAACCATCTATCTCCCATTTTGGGGAGCTTTGTTGCTACAGCAATGGACTCTTCTAAAACTTCAAAGGTAAGAGACCATACATGTGTTGTCTTACCATCAAAACCGACTGCAAATTGCATGGAGAGGCTGTCATAGTGGCCTTGCAAGCTAGACAAAAATGGCCCCCAGCCTGGGCACAAAAACACCTCCCTGCACTGTGCAAATTCGGGAATGGCAAACAAGTCTTCATAGGAGGAGGGTTCGTATCTCCTGGGCATTGTGACAAAGGCGAATCGTACCAAGAAAGGGCGTGATTGAGCCAAGAGATGGCACGAACTGGGCACAGTTTGAGCGCCATTTGAACAGGGGACGAATTGGCAGAGGTTGGGCGTGATTCCTTAATGCAGGGCAGAGCAAAATGGCAAGGGAAAATGAGATAATAGAGTGCCCAGCCCGATTTTGGATGCACTTATGGTGGAGTACGTTGCACACATGTGCGAGCGAGCTGCCATGTGTGGGAAATTCGAATCCAATGGCATGTTTTGGGGCAATTTAGTAGTGCGTGGTTAGATCAATGTCCAAGTATTTTGACTTGAACATTTGATCATAAACATATGAAGCAACTTTAATCAATGCCTGCAACCAATTCAATTGAATGATTGAGTTCTGGTTACCTGGAATCTAGGACAATTACTGGAGTGTATGGCACTTCGTTCGGCACTTCAAACGACATCTCATACAACACCTCATACGGTACTTCATCCAGTACCTCTGTGTTAAGTGAATTTTCACCTCTTATAATGGATATCCTGCAAATTTGAAGTGTTTTTGACAATCATAGTAGGTGCATTTTCACCTCTTATAATGGATAGCCTACAAATTTGAAGTGTTTTTTACAATCACAATAGTTAATGAGCAGAGGCAAAATTCTCCATGCTCACTTAATCTTCTTGCAAATGACATAATGTCAAAAACCTATAATGAACAAGTTATAGCAAGCATAAAAATGTATTGTCAAACCTACAATATGCAGCTTGTAATGAAACGATAAACCGATAAAGAGTGGTCTGTTAAGTAACTAATAAAAAATGGTCTATTAGGTATGTGTTCGGTAATTTATAGCACACAGAAGTTAAGCATTTCAAAAATAACTTGATTATCAATGTAATAACATGTATCATAGAAATAATACAAAAATTCTTGCAAAGATCTACTTCTCTAGGCAATGATCATTGAAGTGTTTTTTTACAATCACAATAGTTAATGAGCGAGGCAAAATTCTCCATGCTCACTTAATCTTCTTGCAAATGACATAATGTCAAAACCTATAATGAACAAGTTATAGCAAGCATAAAATGTATTGTCAAACCTACAATATGTAACTTGTAATGAAACGATAAACCCATAAAGAGTGGTCTCATAAGTAACCACAAAAATGGTCTATTAGGTATGTGTTCGGTAATTTATAGCACACAGGGGTTAAGCATTTCAAAAATAACATGATTATCAATGTAATAACCTCAGATCATATAACATACAAAAATTTTTGCAGCATCTACTTCTAGGCAATGATCATTTGTCACTTCATGAACCCCTCCCCCACACACCTAAGTATTGTGACACCTCACAATCAAAAGTATAGAAATTAGTCGGGTGATCCCACAGTCAAGATTTATAGTATGCCAAGTGTAAAGATAAAATTTCACAAATTGGTCTAACGAGACGACTTAGGATGGCCCCACCTATGGGATAAGAGATCATATATATAGATAAGAAGAGGAGGCAAGAGAGCTTAAAGATAGTCTTAGAGTTATTTCCCCATGGAAAGTTTGGTGATTCATTAACCTTAGCTTAACCACACATACTTCATGTTAGCTTTGTTTGCAAGTAATTTCGTACATCAGGAAAAGTTTAATTTTATGATTTATTTTGTCATATTACCATCCTCGATAGGTAGAATGCCCCACTGCCAAAAAACATGTTCAGTACTCCAGCGAGTTTACCTAGTCATACCATTAAGCCAAGACTCCGGCTAGACCTGCTCAAAAGATCCCAATGGAGCACAGTTTCCTAAACCCTCATAGACAGTTCCATCCTTTAAGATTTTAGTATAAGATTTCTTATGCAAGAAGATGGGGAATGTTTCCTCAAAACAACTTTTCTTTTCTTTTTTTCAATTGGGATGGTATTTATGTTGAGGATGACTTCTATTATATTGCTTAGTGCTTGTCCCGATGTGTTTTGCATTTAAGTGAACGTGGCCTATCTAAAGATATGATATAATCAAGTTAATTAGTGTGTAGTGGATGGTGCAACCATTTGGAGAAAGAACGTAGCGCTAGTATCTCTAGGCTCAAATTTCTTTCTTCCTTTGTAGTTATTGGGATGTTGCCATGACTAACCTGGGCTTAATTAGACTTCCTTGTTACTCTTTGATAAAGACACTTGACCTAATTTCTAATGCTTTGAAAACTATAATGAGACCCTAGGCTCAATAGTTACGCGATCACTCTTATACAAGTAGAAGGAGTCACAGAAACTTCTTTAGAATGCCTTTAAAAAATGAGATTTTTGCAAAAATATGGCTAATTACAAGAAGTCAATATTCATTTGATGCTTTAACAAATACAAAATTCAAGTATAACAATGCTTAGAGAAAAATCCTTGAAATTGTGTACTCCTAGTGAAATAAACACTTACAAAAATATCTAGAATTGTCTTATTAAAAAATTCAAAACTATTTACATATGTAGGGAAATTCGTAAAAATTTCAAGAACAAGGGAGCTTCCCACTACTAAGGCCAATGGTCAGTCAGTTGTGATTACGACCTATAGAAAATTCTGAGCTTATGATAAAATTAAGTCGGTGTCCATTTACCAAAAGGACACTTGTCCATCGCCAATTGTTTTAATTTTTACTCCATTGTCATATACGTCTAATTCTCAGAAGGACCCAAACCATCTAGTGGCATGTTTTCCCTTTGAAGGTTTTGAACGGGAATCAAACAACAAAGCCCAATCACTAGATTGGAAGTGTTTCTTCTTAAAAACTTGTCACATTTGCTCTCGTTTTGGACTAATATTGTTTGTTTGATGGCATCTTGTCCGGGATTTCATCCAACCCATTTAGTTGTAGGGTCTATTGCTTTTGAGCCTCATCTATTCAACTAATTGCCGGGCAATATTGAAGGTCCTTACTTGGAATTCTTAGGTAGGAGTACTTATTTCCCGTACAATAGCTCATTAGGGGTATGTCCAGTGGTATTTTTGTAGGTAGTTCGATATTCCCACAAAGCCTCCCTAGGAGCCCATCACCCAATCCTCGGATGTAACTAAATGCTTCCTGGTCAAGATGGCTTCCTAACCTTTGTTTGTGATTCTACTGACCATTGGCTCAGGGTGGTATGGAGAAGATTACGGTGTTTAATCCCATATTCCTCTGTTATCTCTCTCATCATCTTAGAAGTGAATTGAGTGCCTTGGTCGGTAACAATTTCAAGATGGACATCAGCCAGTAAAGATGTCTTCATAGATAACTTCGACAACAGACTTCTCTGTATCCCTAAATAGGGATTTTGCCTCCACCCATTTGGTGACATAGTCCTGTAATATGTCCAAAATATAGTTCTTCCCATGGGACATGGGTGAAATTGGTCTTACAAAGTCGAGGGCCCATTTTTGAAGGGTTCTATCATAAATTGGGCTTGCAAAGGCATTTCGTCAAATGAAGTAGGTCTTCCTATCCTTTTACAACTATCACAACTTCTCACATACTACTTGGCATCTTAGAAATGCTAGCCAAGAGTAACCCGGTCAAAATCTTATATGTTGTACGCTTGTCAAATGACAACACATGGTCCATCATGACAATTTCGTAGTATTTTTGGTATCTCGTCCTCTTGGACACATCTACTAATAATCAAATTAGGACCTGTAATAAAAAAATATCATATTCAAACTCCAAGATTAATTATGACTTATGTAATAATTTCTTCAGCTTTTCATGAGGGGTGACAAATGAGACGTAACTTCCTAGTGGGCTGATAGTTTTCCATATCCACAAAACCATGGGTACAATGTAAAGGGAAAGAGGTGTTCGTCTGGGAAACTATCATTTACAAGGATATCATCATCCTTATTTTTTATTCGGGAAAGAAATTACTACATTCTCTCCTCCACGGTCATACGTATTATTAAATTCTTTTGCAATAACAAGAGCCAATCTAGTCACCGCCATTAGTTATAGGTTTATTCATGAGGAATCTAATGTTGGAATGGTCGTTGTGTACAAATACTTCATAACTTGTAATCTAATGATGAAATTTGTTAATAGCATGAACAACTCCCAAGAATTCTTTCTCTGTGACTATGTAGTTCAACTCAAAGTAGGGGACACGTTCTTGCTTATAAAATAAATGGCATAAGACTGCTAGTCCTCTTTCTTCCCTAATACCTCTCCCATTAAGGTTTTGAGGCATCATGGATATATGAAATGGGAGAGTCCAACAGCCCCTCAAGAACCGGGGTGTGAAAGCACAACTTAGCTTTCTGTATTTCAAAGGCAATTTGACACCTATTCAAACAAAGTAAAAAAAAAAAAAAATCCTTTGAAACTATGTACTCCCCGGTGAATAAAATACTACGTAAAATATCTAGAATTGTCTTATTAACAAAATTCAAAAAACTATTTACATATATGCAATAGGAAATTCAAAAATTAAGAACAAGGTGGGAGTTCCCCATCTACTAAGGCTAATGTCTTATTAGTTGACATGACCTATAGAAATCTTCTCTGGAAATGGGCTAATGATAAAACTTAAGTCGGTGTCAATTTACCACAAAGGAGACTTATCCATCAAGCCAATTTTTTTTAATTTTTACAGCTCCATTGTCTTATACAGTGTCTACCTCGTAAGTACCCAACCATCGAGTGGTGAATTTGCCTTTAAAATTTTTGAATCAAGAATCAAACAATGTATTCCAATCACCAGAATGGAAGTGCTTCTTCTTAATAAACTTGTCATGCCATTTGCTCCTCCGGTTTTGGACTAATAATATCGCCTGATGGAATCTTGTTTGATTTCATCCAACTCATTTAGTTGTAGGGCTCGTTGTTTTTGAGCCTCATCTAGGTTCAATCCTAATTCTACGGCAATATGGAAGGTCCTTATTTGGAATTCTATAGGTAAAAGTATTTTTTTCCTGGGTATTAATTCAGCTCATAAGCTGTGATGTCCAAGTTGGTATTTCTCCCGTGTAGTATGATATGCCCAATAAAGCCTCAAGCCTATCAGCCCAACTCGTGGATAACTCAACAACCTTGGTCAAGATGGTTTCCTTAACTTTGCTCAGTGGGATTCACCCCACCATTGGTTTGCTGGGTGGTATGGAGAAGATTTTACAGTGTTTAATCCCATACTTCTCTATCAGCTCTTTCATCATCTTGGAAGAAAATTGAGTGCCTTGGTCAGTAAAAAATTCACGAGGGACACCAAAGTGGATAAAGATGTCTCTACGCATAACACCGACAACGTATTCTCTATGTATTCCGGGACAGGGGCTTTGCCTCTACCCATTTAAGACATAGTCCCGCATAAACTGTACAATATAGTTTTTCCCATCGAACATGGGTGAAATTGGTCCCACAAAGTCGAGGGCCCATTTTTCAAGGGTTCTATCATAACTTGGGTCTGCAAGTAGCTGTACTGTCGTGATGCATGAGGGCCCTCCTATCCTTTGGCAACTATCAACTTCTCACATACTCTGGCAACATCCTTAAAAACGCTAGGCCAATAGTAACCCCAATGTAACACCTTATATGTTGTATGTTTGTCGAAAATGGCTACCAAGGCTGGTCCATCACGACATCTCTTCGTAGTATTTCTAGTACCTCATTCCTCTCGGACACATATACAAATAATCAAATCGACTCAGGCGAAAAATATCATGACCAACCTAAGAGTAATTAGCACTATGTGTACAATTTTCCGCTTTTCATGAGGGGAAAAATGAGACAAGTAAATTTAGGCGGGCCGGGATAGTTTGCCATGCATCCTCAAAACCATAGGGTGCATTGGACGTAAAGGGAAGAGGTGCTCATTCAAACTATTGTTTCCTCCATAAGGATATCATCATCCCTCATTTTTATTTCTTAGAAAGAAAGTCACAATACATTATCCTTTCCAGTTTCCATCAAGCACAATAATATTAAATCTTTGCAACAAGATTACCTAGTCACTGACCATTACTTCTATAGGTTTATTCATGAGGAATCTAATCATGGAATAATAATGTGTAAATACTTCATAACCTTGTGTAATGTAATGACTAAATTTGTTAATAGCATGAACAACTACCACAATTTCTTCTGCTGGATCAGAAGTTCAACCCTACAAAATAAGTTCTGTATAAAATAAATGGTATAGGATTGTTGGTCCTCTTTCAGCCCTAATAATTCTCCCATTGCGTCGTAGGGGTATAAGGAAATGGAGAGTCCAATTGGGCCCTCTAAGAACCGGTGCCACGTATTGCCTTTAGCTTCGGTCATGCTTTCTTGGACATTGCTCACCCAAACAAAATCAACATCTTTATCAATAATCCAAAACATAGGTGTAACAATCTTTGTAAAATTTTCAATAAACCGGCGGGTAATATCCTGCATGTCCAAGGAAAATATTCTCACCTCTTCCTCAGTCTCTTTGGGGGTAGAAGTCTAAAAATTACCTCAATCTTTGTGGGATCAACTTTTATCCTTCGATGAAACATGATGTCCTAGAACCAATCCTTCAGTTAACAAATATCTTTTGCATTTTCATGGCTCAGAGATAAGTTCATTTCCTTACATCCCATGAAGACTTTTTCTAAGTTGTCTAAGGCTTCCTAGTAATTGTTTCCATATATTGTGAAGTCATCCATGTAGACCTCCACACAATGATGAATAAGATCAAAAATCCCTAAAACGCTTCATTGAAATGTGGCAGAGTATCATTAATAACTGAATGGTAAGACCCCTATAGTACAGGGTGCCCCAAGGACAAGTAGTTGTAGTCTTGTTCAACCCTGGTGCTATAAGAATCTAATTGTACCCGTTGTTCCATCTAGAAAGGAGAAATACTCTTTCCGCATTGCTGCATCTAGAACTTGGTCAATGAAAGGGAGAGGAAATTAGTCTTTCAAAGTGGCCTTGTTGAATTCCCGAAAATGAACATAGATTCTCCATTTCCCAATCACCTTCTTTGGAACCACTACAAGAAAGGATACCCACCTCATCAGTCAATAAGATAGGATAGTTAAATCCGACATTTAACAACTTTGGATTTTTTCCTTGACTATGTCTTTGAGTGTGGGTTCATCCTTCTCTAGGGTCTCCTAACAGGTGTTGCCTGGTATATGTGTGTTATGGATGCATGTGTCGGGTATGCCCTTCTATGTCGTTGTATCTCGTGCAAATGCTCCTGATTGTCTCTTAAGGATATCTTACTCAAATTTTTATGTTGGTCTCAAGATTCAGTCTTGAAGTTTATATGTAAAATTTTCTCCTTGGACCAATCTCAGAGAGGGCATAGTATAAGACATGGCAAACTCATATATTTCTAAAAGATAAAACATGTTGAAGACAAAATGGATGGGTCTAATCTTCGTTCTTGAAATTCTTCCCAAACATATAATCAAATTGGGGAAAATATTGTGAAAATCAACATAGGGTGATAGAAAAAAACGAATTGGTTTAGCACATTTTATGTTGTGCTTCAAGTTCCCATGCATGGTCACTTGAAAATATAGGTTCTTCCAATCTTTTCTCATGGACATTCAAGCCACCATAGGTTCTCCATAATAGGCTGAGCTAGAGGGTAAATGGTGAGCTCTGATAGAGAGTCCATTTGAGATGGTCATTTCTCCTTCTCTACAACCAATGAATGCATTGGTTGTGGTTAACCAAGGTCTTCCAAAAATACCGGGATGCCTTTTGGTAGGATCCTTTGAATGAATGTCAAGAAAATATATGGGTACCACCATGAGGCTAAGGTAACCATGATATCATCTAAAATCCATTCAGGTGTAACCCTAGTCTTATCCGCTAATTCCAAAATGGTTGGGTAGGATGAAGAAGAGGTTGTAACTATAATTGTTCCAGGGTAGTAGCGGTCATAACATTGATGGATGCCCTTAGGTATATGAGAGTATTTCCAACAGGAACCTTATTAATGGTTATTTTTACTACAAGGCTCCCTGGGTTCCCATATTTTGCTAGTTTTAGCTTCTTCAAGCCTGAGGTAATTTATTCCCATCAAGGTAATCAGAGTGATCTTTTGCTTCCCACCGCTTATTGATACACAATATTTGACTACCTACTATAGATCTAATGTCTTTAATGTTTTGAAGTAGGGGAATCTTGACACAAATATTTTCAATTCATTCAAAATGTCAAATTCGGGTCAGGTGGTAGGTTTCTCAATTAATAATCTTTTTGGATAAGGAGGGACCTTCATAATTTAAAAAGGTTCATTTTGGGGAACCTTGGATTCTTGATTCTTCAGGATAATAAAATCTTCCTATTAGAACCCTATATAATAGGGAATCATTGTTCCGACTAATATCTATCTTTTTCAGGAATTACGCTTTTGCTCACGATGCACAACAAAGGTGTAAAAGTGACAGAAATGTTTCAATTCACCTCAAATGTTATCACACAAAATTTTTTGTTTTCGGTGGTTAAGGAGTAGATTTTCACGTTATATTAGCTACCGAAAGTGAGAGATTTCGATCGTTTAGAACCCATTTTTAAAATTCTAACCACCTAAAGCCTCAGAAGCTAGTTTTTAAAAAAAAAAAAAATTGGCCCCCTCGACCATGCATGCCGAAGAGTGTTCCGCCCTGCATATCAAATTATAAACCATTTGCAACATTTCAAAGGTATGTTGGCCGGAAATAATCTCCAAGAACTCAACACCCAGACTTAGCCCCTTCACAAGCCTACAAGAAACATACAAGCTCTCCGGGGCCAAACACAAGACTCCAGCTCCACGCAACCTGTCACACAACAATACAACACATGTCAGGGATGAGCACGCAACATCGTGCAGCACACAAGCGCCAAACTTCCAAGTGGCTATCCGTTGTCTTATATCATCGGGTATACGCCAGAAATGGAGCAAAGTTCAAACCCCATGCACAGACGTCAGAATGATTTCACACCTGTCAAGACTCCACCTCCTAATTTTGTGCTGATTGTCGCTGATATCCTGGGCAATATCAAGAATGTACAACACTTTTTGCAGCACCCTTATTTTTGACATTTGGAATCCTAACAAGGTTTATTCTCTCATTGGAGGATTCTGCAGCAGTTCGGTTAACTTCCATGCAAAAGACGGTTCTGGTTACGAATGCATTGGAGATATGTATTGATGATAGGGTTTGGGCAGAGATTTTTTATTCAAAGGAGTATCGAATAGTGAGCAGTCGCACAAGTAATTCTTGCAATGATAATGTGAAGTGGTTAATTCAAAGAAGCGGGACATTTCATCTACTGTGAGGAGCCACAGAGTTTTCACCAACAGAAACAATATGTTGACGAAACAGAACTTGAGGTTACAGTTGAGAAGGGAATGCAAAATGGTCAAACGATTACTTTCCAAGGGGAAGCAGATGAAGCGCCCGACACAGTTACTGGTGACATTGTATTTGTGGTTCAACAAAAGGATCATCCCAAATTCAAGAGAAAGAGAGATGATCTCTTTGTTGAGCATACTTTATTATTGACAGACCTGGCCCCCTACTTATATATAGCCTGGCTTTGGCTTTGGCTTCAATCTGTTACGCCTTCCTGGCTCAAGACACTAGGAAAGTCTTTTGGGGCACAGTAAGGGGGGCCTCTACTTTATGAATGCTAGACTTGAAATGCCCCCAAATTGCTCCGCCTTTCCCGGAGTATTGACCTAACGAACTACTTCATTCAGTAGTTGGGCTAAAATATACGTAGACTTTGAGAGAGTCGTGTCTTCTCTTTTTTTTTTCTTTTTTTTTACTTCTCTTCTTGGTCTCCCTGGCTCTAGTTACCGACATAAAGGATACGAGCTCGCGGCCAAGTGAAGGCATATCCAATTGAGGAGAGTGCCTTACAAATAGATACTTCGTAGATTAAGAGACTTGGGCCTTCTCTCCTTGGCTTCCTTAGATATTTGTCTTGTGCACACTTATTTCCCCCGCACGCTATCTTTAATGTATTTACTCGTATGACTTCGGTAACAGAGATAGAATAAAGAGAAAAAAGAACTCCTAAGATATCCGGTGGGGCTTTGTCAAGACTCTCGCTTATCTGATGGGGGGGCTTTGTCAGGCACTGTGTGGGTTCTAGTTTATATTGACCCATATGGATGGGTGGCAACTGCTTATTAAATCTAGCCCTAGTGAAGTTGTTAAGCCAGGTCAGTTCAAGGCGATTAATGATGAAGGAATGCCTTCTTACCAACGGCCTTTCATGAAGGGTAATCTGTATATTCATTTCTCTGTGGAATTTCCAGATTCTTTAACTCCTGAACAATGCAAGGCGCTAGAAGTAGTCTTGCCTCCTCGAACTACAATCCAGCTAACAGACATGGAGCTAGATGAGTGTGAGGAAACAACACTTCATGATGTAAACTTTCCTTCTATAATGGAGTGGGGAGAAATAGACACAACAACACCTTTCGAGTCAATTAAATCTATTGTTACCTTGTTTGGAGAGGGATCTTTTGGAGATAAAGCTGATGGAAAAAGACTTGAACTTCCTGTTCAAGAGAGGTACATAGCTAAGGAGACAGAACTTCATCGAGTGAAAAAGGAATTGGACAAATTCAAGAAACAACTAAAGAATGCAGAAACTACCAAGGCTCAAACCCTGCTTGA
The DNA here is from genome assembly GCA_010110895.2 of Picea sitchensis. Lineage (NCBI taxonomy): Eukaryota > Viridiplantae > Streptophyta > Pinopsida > Pinales > Pinaceae > Picea > Picea sitchensis. Next base: position 635 of record SNQJ01S0090103.1, on the reverse strand, counting down.
GCTGGAAGAGGCCAAAAAGTCGTGGAAGATTTAACTCAGAAACTGGAGAAGCCAAAGGAGTCTAAAGAAAAGGCCAGTGAAGTCACTGAAATAGCTAGGCTTCGTGCAGAGGAGCTAGACCCTGCAAATACCAAGATGTCCAAGGAAAGTAATAGAGTTTGGCAAGCAGAGCTTAATGTCGCAAGAGAAAGTCACATTAAGGCCACTGTTGAGTTGGATGTTGCTAAGCAAGAGCTTAGAAAAGTGAAACAAGAACTTGCAGCTTCCATGGAAACAAAGGCATTGGCAGTCAAACAGCCAGAAGAAGCAACAATTGCAGCAGAAATGAATACAAGGATGGTGGAGGAACTTAAAAAGGAGATTGCTACAACTAATGAATCACTTGTCCTTGTTAAATTGGCTTGCATTGAAGCAAAAAAGGAACGAATCAATATTCTAGCTGAGAAGGATGTTGAAGCACAACAAGTTGCAGCAACAATAGAACAAAGCAGGAAGCAATTGGAGGCTTTAAGGCAAGAAAGCAATGCTACCAAGTATCTGGAGGATAAGTTGGCTGCTACTATGATTGTTGTGGAAAATTTAGAAAAGGAGATAATTTTGGCAAAAGAATCCCAGTCCAAGGTTGCCAAAGCATT
>SNQJ01S0090102.1:32872-45860 GCA_010110895.2 Picea sitchensis | reverse complement strand
TGGTATTGGTGCTTATTCAAGATGAACAAGGGAATTGTATGTATTTGGTACTGGAATAGACTATGTAACCAGAGGATCTGAGATGGTGAACTATGAGGCACGTTGCTAAGCACAGGAGGGGGATCTTGGACCCGACACATACGGGACATAGCAAAGTCACTAGAATACTTCCTAGGATTAGATGAATGTCATGTATTGAACCAGGGGGAATCTCTAGGGTTAGACCAACGAATGGTGGTAAATCCAGTTTTGATAGCTAAAATATAACCTCTGATCGGGTTTTTTCAATGTGATGTAAACCCCAATATTTCCCCTAGATAGAGAATCTAACTAATAGATAGAAGATTCCTCATCTTCCTAATGGAGGTAATATGAGTTATCTTGCTATAAAGTCTTCTACTCGTATCGACATCGAACCTGGGGCTTTAGCTTATGCTACTGGTACTTCTCTCAGCTATCCTTCATCAACCTGGGGCTTCAATTTATGCTACGGGTAATACTCTTAGCTATCCTTTATCGACAGGTACAACTACTCGATACACACCATCCACTAGATTGGCATAGACACCCTTTGCTCTATCTACCTTTGTTATTACACCTAAAACTACAAATGATGGCTATTCCTATGTATTTTCTACATCTCCTAGTGGGGATACTTCTATTGGTGGAGAATAATATACAACATAATGAAATGATTGAACCCAATCAACTACTCCTGCATCTTTATTTGTACCTGACTCCTATGCTCATGGTCTATCTTTATATCGATCAAAAACCTATCCATCACAGCATCACCATCAGCAGAATAAACTTGATATTCCCTTGCTACCTATGTTGGATAAGCTTCTCCTTGTGGCCCAGGCCGATCAAATGCAATCCAATCCCTATAAAACCTTTACCAATTGAATAAGATTTGTGGTCAACATACCTGGAATAGCCAAACCTTCTACTCAGTTCTATACTTACACTTGTTGGACCATAAGGGACACTCAAGCAACTAGATCATTAACTTCTGAAAGGTTAACTGCCTATCAAAATCCATATTATTTATTTTTCTCTGCTACTAGTCACACATTTATTGCAACCGTGTAACCCCAAACCCAATGGAAACAACCCCATCACTGACAATTTGCACAAAGCACCTATCACGACCCAAAACAACCCTTCAAACTAGTAATTATGCGATTGGTACCTCTAGAGCTACTACACTCAACCCCCTGCAACTAGAACAACCAGATCTTAGACCCTGTATGCCCATGATGTCTCTATCATGCTACCTTCTCCATTGAAACCTTTGACGAGGGGCTCACTCAATCTCAATATAGGAATGGATTTTTACCAACCTATGCCTCTATTATCCTCTTTGCCTCCGCCCAGAGTGTTTTACTCCGCATTGAACTCAATCAATTTCTTAAATTCTTGTTGTTCTAGGGGTCCTACCATACCCTAGATCTAGGGTTCCTCGCCTTTCACCCTTTCTACTAGCTATACCCGACCCAACTACAGCCTTATCCACTTGTTTATTCCATCATCTTATAATGATCTGTATACCAACTCTTGAATCCAATGTGCTTTTAAGCAGGTGGGAGCAAAACACAACCATTCATTACTCAAACATGTCTACAATCTTTTGCTTGATATAGAAGCTACATGAAAGCCAACATGCCCATGCCATTTGAACCACCTATGAGCCAACCAAATATTATGGGTGTATCCTCAATGACCTCAGAGAAATCATCACTATTAGCCTTCATAGACAATATTCATTAGCAATATTTTACACTTTTTGTACCCACCTGTACTTAGAGACATTCTAGACGATAGCCCCTAGCCGTGAATTATATTTCTCTATTTGAAACAGGAGCATCACATTGTATATGAAACTCACATCACATCATAGAACATGTCACTACATTCTTTACCTTGTATCACCTCTTCGTTCAGGGAGGTCTGTTTACACTCATCAATAATTCAGAAAGAGTAGAAAGAACCAACTTATTCATTCGTCAATTCTGTTTTGGGAAAAATGCCTTCCATCTTTGTCGCTATAAACCCTTGATCAGATGTTGACTTACGATGGGTATAGGTACGTCAATGAACCAAACGACAATGTTTTCTTCAATAAGAATGGCCATTTAGCCAGACAGGGAACAAAAAATTGTCACTCTTCAACCATATTAGCAGGGGAAGCCATCATTTATCTCTATATACAAGATCTCTTGGGTTCTACCACCCATTTCATCTTCTTGTTCCTACCTACTTATTGTAGGAGATACAATTCCGTACAGGAACCATCACATTGTGTTTAGACTACATAGTCTAATAATACATGTTTTGACTCTGATAAATGAGACCTCAATCGCATCATGAAATCATGTACGAGAAATTGGCGACCAAGGAATCAGTTATACCAAACAAAACCAAAATGAAAGTGATGGGGGTCATTGGTCCAAGGGAGAAACACCAAAAACAACTATCAACGTATGAGGTTCAACCCATATATAATTGATTCTAGCTAGGTTACCAACATACATGCATTCACTTCTTACCCTATGCATGTTCTTATCAGTACGATTCAACCAAACCCCTAGCCATCATTGATTGTTGAGCCATACATCCCTCCTCATTGATTGACTGCATCAAGGGGCCTCCCCTGGATCCCTAGAGCTGACCAATATTACTCACATAGTAATAAATAAAAGATAAATCCTACTTAACACCCTAGGAATGCCCTTGTAGACCCTGAATAAGTCATATCCCATGTCTACCCTCAATTACCTCGCCTTATCCCTACCCATATGCTTAGCATGCTCCTCAGTCAGACCTATGTATTCCTCCTACACCATCAAGCACTCCTTCTACCCACTTGGTGCTATAGGGAATCTCCCCAAACTTCTTAGCTAGATTTATTACTCCTTAGTAGGATACTACTACTACTACTTCAGTTTCCTACTTATTACTGGTATTGTATTATATTTTTTGGATGGATCCTCCATGATAACTTTAGGAATATCACCCAACTAAATAATTTAGTAATGAAATAATTAGCAGTCTTCTTAGGATGAGGAATAAAAACTCATTAGCTATCTTCTCTATACTCTATATTTTATATGAATCCGAGACTATCTATTAGGAGGAATTACATATTAGACTCTTCTACTTCACTTAGAATATATTCTACTAGACTTAGATCGAACTTCTACTCTCTAATAATAATTTATTTATATACAATATTAGTGTTAGCTCTATTAGTATCAAGAATATGAGAAATCTCGATTTGTATCTTTACTCCCTATTTGTATATACCCACTCCCAGGTCTTCTACTACAACTACTGGATAGTTAATTATTTTCTCATTTTGTCATTATATTTTTCTATCTATCTATGCTACCCAGCCCTCTATACATCTTTCTATGTTTACTGATCTTAGGTATTCAATTTCTACCTATGTTTCATAAGATCCTACCTCTCTACTATCTTTTATGCTCCTGGCTCTAGAAGCTATCTCAGTTATCTAACTGATAAGCTATCCAACTAATATCACTAACCACACCTATAAACAATCACTAAGCAATTGATAGGAAAGGAACCTCACTAAACAAATCTATTAGAATATATCTCACAACCCCATGAGCAAGCTCTCAGAAACCTATCTATTTTTTCCTTCTAACCCTTTCAATACACAAAGGAAAGATTCAGGTTTACATCATGTTCAAAACCAGCTCAGAACCCACCCCCAATGACAAGGGGATTTTAATCCCTTTTTAGGTATAAGTACTAGGACCAGATCTTACAGTTCTTGAGACAACACCAACAACGGAAAAGTCAATACCACAGCTTATTCCCCATAGGACCTTACCCGACCAGAAGGAAAGGCCCCTCCTCATATAGTTTCAACTTCCATTCTTTCCAATCTCTCTATTGGAATCACATCAGGAAGGAAACTCAAGAAGAGACTATCCCACATCACCTGTACTTAGTTGAATCAACAACTTGAACCCTTCTATTTCTTTATGAATGAGAACCCTATTTCGATCTTCTAATGAAACCCAGCCAGATTGATCTATTATCGAAACAACAGGAACCAACCACATACATATTGGATCTTAGTCACATTTATATCTTCTATTTTACAATTTAGTATCCCATATTTCCCAGTCTCCTATCTATGATGATCCACAGCAAGTTGCTCAAACGTTCATGGAGGTAGGATTTCTGTATCTATCTACAGGCAGGAAGAGGGAGTTGCTTCAGTACCGAATCTAGCTATGCTAGAGAATTCCCTCTCATATTCTCCACCAAATCGAACAAGCAACTAAAGAACCCCAATTGCAGTGTTGAAGAATGACTGATATGAGTCATTTCTAAATCACGAAACATGCTCTCTAATGAATTTCAAAAGAGGCAAAAAATGCCCTTCAAGACCCCCTTCCTTAAAGAAAAGAGAGACAATTTTTTCCTTCTATCTATGTTTTCCAATGATCCAAGACCTATTAAGTAAGTGTGGCTAGGCAGTGGTGAAGGCAAGCCAGAGATTGATCTATCTCTCTCCCACCCACACTAGAGAAATGTTGATCGACTGTTGTGTTGTTGTTGCTGACTGTGGCTTGATATTGTGGAGTTGAAGGGTTTTCGGTGGAGCATCGGGCACCTAATGGTCATAGGTTCGAGTCCTGCTCACTATACCCATGCTATCCAGATTGATAGGTATAGGTGCTAGCCAGACTTAGACTGACTGATAGAGGGTGACCCGAACAAACAAAGCAAAAAAAGCGTTCGGAACCAAAACAGTGAGGGGAAGGGAAAATAAATGATCGAATGAAAAGGGGGAAGGTGAGAGAGAGATAGGTTAAAGAGGAAGGAAATGTTATCACTGTCTCCCTCCTACCCCGAATCCAATCAACCGTTGTCCCAATTCCTTATGGGAAAAGAGGGAGAGGCGAGGCTCATAATAAAAAGTCATGGTGTCAAAATAAACATGAAGTGACCATAATATTTAGAACCTCTCCCAAATCCATTCAAATCCTAAATCAGATTCTTGACCCACCAAATAAAGAGAGATAGAATGCTAAAGGTTGGGCCAAATCTAGGAGAGTCATTCCAATCCCTATGCATTCACTGATAAACAACTAGATTAAGTAAGAGGCAATCACCCTTTCCTAGCATTCATAAGGGAGGAGGTTGAGGTTTAGGTCTCCTAGCATTTAGAAGGGAGGGAGGGTGAGGTAACAAAGAAAGGAAGGGCCCATTCACATTTCCTCTCTCTATTCCCCGCCGTCCACCCACTCGTATTCTTTCCAATGAGGTGTACAGTCTCACCTTGGTCATAGAAATTTTTTGTTTGAAATCTAAGCTACCACCTATCTTTAACCCATCCATCTGTCCTAATAACCCTAGTCATAGCACCATACAACATGCCTTTATGGTATAAGTTCAAGAGTCTTTTTTGGCTTAAAACCGATGAAGGAGACCTGCACACCTCCAATATGTAACAATGAATATTTTTGCTATTATCCCAACAATTTCCTCCCAACGTATCACTCCCACTTTTGATTATGGTTTTCATTATTTTAGTAGTATTCTGAACATGGACATAATGGAAAGAATTACTGAAGAAATCTACAATTTAGTAAATGACAAAGAGTATGAAGAGACTTTTGACCCTAGGAAACAACAAATATACAAAGAAACTCCAACGAAGTTAGCGGAAATAGTTACTAACTTGAAGAATGGTACCTTTTCATTCAAATTGATGTCAAGAACCTTCATCCTGAAACTAAAAAAACCAAGAAAGTTTCGACCTATAAACAAACCTAACCCTAAGGATATAGTGGTTTTGGACGTGCTCTCGATCACGTTAAATAAATGGTTTCAATCCATATTTGTCAATTTCTCACACAAGTTTAGGCGAAAGAGAGGTGTTCATACATCTTTATTTACCATCAGGGGATGGGGAAAAGTGAATCACTTTATTTCAGCCGACGTTATAGGATGTTTCGACAATCTGGACCATGGTCTACTCTTGAATTTTGTACAATATTTTATTCCAGATAAACGTCTTGGTGACATAATAATGAATTTTGTAAAAGTGGACATATTGGATAAAGAAGGAAATAATTATGCGGGGTCGTCCAAAGGGTTCCCAAAAGGCTTCTTAGTATTTCCTGTACTTATGAATACACATATGCAACACTTCGATGTAAATATTTCCACCTTTCTATATTCTTATGGGCATATGCACTATATGAGGTATGCGGATGACATGTTGATAGGAGTTGGAGAGCCGGAAAGCCTAAAGGATGACTGCATTCAAAGGGAAATGAATATGATTATAAGGGAGATGAAATTAGACTTGAAGATAAGCGTTCATCCCTTTGGTAGTTCGTGTCTTTTTCTTGGGAAAAGAATCCAATATGTAAAAGGTGCCTTAACCTTACGAGCACCAATAGATAGGATCAGGAAAAAGATAATGGAGAAGAATCCTCCTGTAATGGTTGTGACGGAGGAAGGAATGTCAACGCAGGATCTCATAATTCGTTATTACTAGAAGAGAGTGCACTTTTATCTTTCACTTTATTACGAAATATATAACTACAAGGAATTCCGAGAAATGGTGAGAGTTGAACTAAGAACTATGTGTTTGAGACAACTTACTTAGGTTGAACGAAATCAATCAAGGAAATCAAGAAGCTATGTGGGGTTAAATTAGATAAGCACTCATGGTATAAATCTGATCGGGAAACAAATGAGACATCTGATAGATTTAGAGCCCACTACTGGAAAAGATGAGGGTAAGTATTTGAAACAAAAGAAATAGCCTCCACCTTCACCCAGTTACAAATAGAAAAAGGAGGGGGTGAGGACTAGGGACCTACAAGAGACCGGAACGAAGGGGGGTCAGCGGCTAAGAGTAACTTATATCTCTACAGGTAAGGTGAAAAAGGCACAATCGGGGATAATCAAGAAATGATTAACAACGAAAAGAGAGTATACCTAGCCACTTGGGGGGGAGGGAGGAGGATCCCAATCAAATCCGTAGATCATAGCTCGGCCTATACTTTTTTTATTGGTAAGAAAATAATGGAGTCCATCATTTTTCTAGTTTCCTAGATAGATTCCCATAGGGGGATCATGCTAATTCCTGGAAAGATTATATAAACCTCACTATGTAAGGTGAGCGAAGGAGAACATTTCATTTTCAAGTTTATTTATGATGCAAGGCATACAATATTATAGATAGAGTTGTGCCTATGTGTCACTTGCCACTTAGTTTCACCTGTCACTGAATTTGGTGCTCTGGATACATGTTTTTTCAATCATGCTCTCTAGCTCAGATAAGATAATAAGGGAATACATTGCACATACTGTTGAATGAATGAACGTTTATGGCCCGACACCAACCATTAATTTCCCCAGCCTATTCCTTCATTTAAGGGCCCCTCGATATTGATTCCCATTTCTTCCTTCATCCAATAGGGCTCCTCCTCATGTGGGTCAGAGTCTTTAGGACAGGACTCCCAAAAGGTGTTGGCATTAGGAATATTCCATTTACCCAAAATAAAGTATCCAGTTGTTGTGTCACTCTTTCATCCTCGAAGCTTGGGTCTTACCTGAAACTGAATGTGAGGAAGAGAGGAGAGCTAGAGTGAATAACGACCCTACCTATTCCCTTCTTGGCTTATAGAGAATCTGGCTGGCTCTATTAATTATATACACTTTGGTGGGGCACTCCCTCCCATAGCAGCTTTGTGTTGTATATGCCCAAATGCATCTTGTGTCAAGTTCTTCACCTGCTAAATCACACTAGTTCCTAGTCTATCATTTGGATCTAAGTCATTCATCGAATTCCCGGATGATACCATCCAGATCTTGGATCGAAAACCTGATGGTTGTAGAGTAAGGTGGGAGATATGGAGGTATACCCTAGATGATAGTGACAAAGATGAGACTGAATCTATCATTCAGGATAGGAACAGGTAATACGAATTTGTTCGAGTGATCGAATAGAATTATGCCCTGCTTAAAACTGTGTGAATCCATGCATCATATACAAATATGTGGATGTTTGTTCAGAAGATATTCCAAAGCGCCATGCCCTCTGCTGAGCCCTGTTTCTTAGAATTGCAATGGGTGGTTCGAAGTCTCTGTGCAGTAGTGGGAGAAGCGATCACTCTCCCGATATTCATATGGTCAATCCCTGAATGGATAAATAGAGAGGAAATGGAGTTTCCACTATGGTATCATTGCTCATGACCCTTATATAGGTCGCTATAGCCACTTACCTTTGCTCCTGTTTACCAAGGACCGTTGCCAATCTTGATTAAACATCATCCAAATAAATGTAGTCTTTTTATCTCTTCCAACACTTCTCTCTGACCTCGTAGGATACTTACGATGGTTTTCTTGACATCCTCGATTGTTTAGGTTTGTCCTGTAACCATGACAGGTATCTCTTGGTGTACTTTTGGAATTTATTGTGCTGAGACCACAATTGGAGTGGATACACTTCATGTTTGGTAAATTGTGACTTGTTGCTCCAGAGGTAGTTCAACTGTGATACTCATGTCTTGAGAAGGATTAATCGTAGGTCTTTGCTGACTCCTCTAATCATTTCCTTCCTCTTTATTCCGTTTATTATCCTTTGTAGGATTTCCATCAGTTGTTTCTTCAACATCCATTACATTGTCTCCCCATTGGTTTTGTTCCATATTCTCATCATCTAGTGCCTCATGATATATGCCAGACATTTTTTTATCCTTCTTTATTTAAGAAAATACACTTTCAGGATCATAGGAATTGCATTGTCTTTGGTTGAACCTCATTCCATCTAACCTCTCATCGACTTCTTGTAATTAATTCTTAGTACTGAATAGAAAAGCCTCAATTTTAGAATTATTGGGAATAAAATCCTTCTTTGATCTCCCATGGAATTCTTCATCTGCAAATGTAAGCCATCTCACACACTATAGGGTGAAAATTCTATCGATTGCAAACTCAGAGAGATCAGTCGGTGGCTTCTTGTTCCTCCCACACTTGAGCTACAAACTTATCTGCCATATCGGAGAAAGTATTCCCTCCATTATTTTTATCGTCGTTCGTTGCTTGGCAGGCAGACTCCTTTACGTTGTAACCTCCCATACAAAGTTCTTTTGAAAAAGGAAACAATAGTTAAGGACTAAAGGGTACCCTAAAAATATTTTCCCTTTCAAATTGACAAACTGGACATGCATATTATTATTATCAGGCTCGACATAGGTCATTTTACGTAGAGGATTTTTTCCTAACTCCGCCGCGAATATTTATAGGGAAAAATGCAGGATCTAGAAGGGATAGGTGCGAGAAAGGAGAGCTACCATTTTCCCATCCCTCCTTTCTCGGCACTCAATACACAAAGGAAGTGAGTCAAAATTGATAGAGTTCAGTGGGTATGAAGTTTGAGAGATAGGTGGGTATGAATTAGGAGGAGAAGGTGGGTATGAAGTCCGAGAAGGAGGTGGGTATGAAGTCCGAGAAGGAAGTGGGTCTATTCTAACCAAAATACTTCCTTTAACATCCCTAATAAATTTCCATATCATGGAGAGGTGCACACCATTCAACAATATCTGAGAAGAAAAGGGTTTAAGGCACTACAACTTGTCCTAGCCTAGAGTTCCAAGAGATGGAAGAGTAGGTATTTAAGTTGGTATTTTGAGTCCTGCCTCGAGATGCACCATACAATTTTTATGGAGGATAAATCAACACATGGTCCCTAACTTATTTTAGAGAGTCACACAATTCTTTCTCTGGGAGGGACAACTTCTTCTGTTTATTTGGTGCCATGGCTACTGGAATACTGTAATGAAGGACTAAGGAAATGAAGAACCTGGATTATGTTCCATGAAGATGTTGTGGAAGAGATATTATTTAAACACAGAACTTCAATGGTTTTGTGGGGGTGTGTAAACATGCTCGACAAAAGGGGTCGAGGGAAAAAGTGAGTTTATTTAAGTAAACCTTTCGACGATAAAAGTGTGACCTAGGTTTATTAGGGGATTTTACCACTACTTAATAGGCCACCCTCACAGAGTATAATTTACCACCCCAATAGGAAGGCTTTGTATACACTTTATCTCAGTAGCTTAGGAGACTTGCAATTTGTGACTCTGGAACCATCTTCTCCCCGCCTTCCTCCATCCATTCGTGCTTGGTTAAAGCCTTCCTTTATTCCTTGGCTGGTCCATCCTTACTTTCAAAAATTGAATCTGCTCACAGTTGGCTTAATAGCTTTGTAACCCAGAGAGAATAGAGTTGGCCTGACGCTTATTCCCTCAAATAGCCGTCCTAAAAGCATTGTAACAAAGAGAATAGAGTTGGCTTGAGTAATGCTTATTTGCTCCCCTTCTTTAGAACTGTTCCTTTCATTAAAATCTTTCAGTTCAGTTCTGACATCGAATTGACTAGTCATGAGAAAAGCAACCTGAAAGAGAGACAAATCAATTGTCCACTTGACCACTTTCTTAAACTAATAGACTAGTGGAAACGAGCATGACACCAAGCACAAAAATGCCCCAAAAGCATACAGAAGCACACCAAGTGGACAAAATCATGTCAAGAAAGACATAGTCAAGCAACCAAAAGCATGTCGAATGACCCCACACACACCAAAGTCAATAAATCATATCCTCCGGATTCTAATTCACCATATTAATCTATTAATCTGACCATCCAAGTCTCTACTGATCTATAATGCATTCATACTATCCAAATCAGACCTCAGATAAATCTCCATATAAATCAGTGAGAGTATTTTTTGGAACGAACCTTTCTTATTCTACTCATTCTTCTACTCATCGGAGGTCATACTAGCCACAACGATTCACTCCCTTTCCATGTGACATGACAAAAAAACGTATCTACGATACGTTGAATGAATAGGGATCTCGACCAAGGAATTTATATTATGTTGGTCACAATGGACCACACTGGACATAAAATAAAGGCCTTCGACGTGGAGCATTCACCCCACGTCTAGATTTATTCATAAATATAGAATAGTCATAAGAAGATCTTAGAAAGCCAGCTTGTTCCAATGCTTGATTGAATTTGATTTTCGGGTGCTTGGGTTGGGCCATATATTGATGTCTTCAACTTACAAACCATGCTATAACCTCCCTTAGAAGATAACCAAAGAAAAGATACAATGGAGTTTAGAAAGGGCTTACAAGAATTAACAGGAAAACTCCTAATCTTCTCGATTATTTGTTCATTCAAACTATTCCCTTTACAAAATAGATTCCCATACCGAAACTCTAAGTCGTTTGTGCGAAATATTTCATTCAATATATTATATAACCCTGAATCCATTCGAGACAGCTCTGTTCTTTATGTCCCCAATGGATGGATGGAATGGGAGGGGGCGTTGAGACTCATGGTTCTTTGTTGGGACAATCAGTCGTGAGCATGCAAAGTGACAACATCCTGCATTTCAAATCATCATTGAGTATATCTGGAAAAAGGGCGAAAGGAATAATGTGGAGTTGGAGGAATTGAAAGAAGCATTTAATCGCTTGCTGATAGTTTTTTCTTCCAACAAACTTCGACCAGGTGTGGGAGATGTGGGAATGGTGTGTTACTAATAAACAACCAAGGCCTCGCAATACCCCAAAATTGGATTTTGACCTGAATACTACATAAAAAATCTATATTCCTCCACCCAACACACCTAACCTCCCCTTAGTTCCATGGATATTAGTTCCAGGGATATGCCATGCAATTGCCACTAGATCGTAGCCCAATGTGCTATGATTGAAAGTGTTATGTTTCTAATGATATCTGATAGTATGATCATATTATATATTATGGTATTAATATTCTTAAAAAAGTATGGGATGTAAGTAATGGAATCCTGTAATGTAAAGTGAAGGTTATGGTGCCTGATTGATGATATAGTCTATATGGGAATGTGTGTGACCCCTAATGTTGTTACTTCGTAGTGTGAATAACTGATCCTATGTTTCCTACTTGTGAGTGTGTATTTGTGCTACTTGGTAGTATGAGAATCTACTATAATTACTCCTAGTTGGTAGTTTTTTATAACTTAAATGAGGGATATGGGGGGCTTTCTTTCGTGGTGAGGTAAAGAAAAGTGGGATTGGAACAAAGGAATTACATCGGTAAGATGCATAAACCTCCATGGAAAGATGCATTCATATGTAAAGTGATGGCTCGGGCATTAAAGCATGAATGGATTAGGAGAAAGATTGAATGCACAGAGATAGGAGGGAGAGACTGGCTGCACTATGAAGCAATGGGTATGGGAATGGTAAATTATATAGAATAATTGACCTACTAGGATGTGAAATTCCCCTAATAAACCTGGTTATGTGGGGTGGTAAATTCTCCTCTATGAACCCGACCTTATATAGAGTGGTTGGTAATTAAAATCCAATAAGTTCTAGAATATATCTAGTAAGTAATCCAACCAGATTCAATCAGTAAGTAAGAGCCAAGATCCAGTAAATTGTATCGCTTATTCAACTGGTAAATTGGAGAGTGAAAATGTGGCCTTGTCGATGTTAAGAACCAAATATCAATATAGCATAGAAAAACCTCAGAAAAAGTACTCAACACCTTGAAAAAGAGATAATTTCATATAATAAGCCTCTTCGAGGGGGCAACCTCCTTTTACCCCACTTAAATTTTCAAGTACAAGATGATTCAAAGTGAAAATGTCTCCTTGGTATATATATGAGACTAGGAGGTATAATAACAACTAATGGCCTAAAGATGACATAAATAAAATAACATTACTAATATAATATGCCCCAATTAAGGGGTAATGAGCCAATATTAGGGCTTAACATACCCCTCCCCTTGAGATAAGTGTTGTCCGGAACGCTTGAGTAACTCTGGATGCTTTTGTATAAAAGACTCATCTTCCCAAGTGGAATCTTCAACTGGTAGTTTCCTCCATTTAATGAGATACTCTGAAATGGATCTATTCCTCAGT
>SNQJ01S0090100.1:0-21151 GCA_010110895.2 Picea sitchensis | reverse complement strand
AATCTCTTGAGCCTTGTATTTACATATGAGTAATGGGGTTTAGGCATGGGATGATGGTAAAAAGTAAGAATCTTTAGGTCATTTTTGCATGCATGATAAAACCCTTAGTGCTAGTCCATAGGAGGGATTTCCCACCCACAACAACTAGTTTTCTCATATTTTAAATTTTCTAATAGCTTTAAATCCCCAACGGATAGATTAATGATCTAATTCATGAGATATGGTCACTCCATGTCGGGTTTCTTCCCTAGGTGACAAGTTGTTCTAGTTAACTCAATCTCTTTATTATATGAGTATGTTGCTGGAATTAGATTAGATTAGGATAGACTAGGCTAGATTAGAGCTCTAGACCTGCACATACAGTGCTAGCACCTCGAAGCTTATGAGCCTCAGGTTGACAATTTAATGTTGAAATAGATAGCATGCATTTCACTTGACATTTTTGGCATCATTTCCGAGCAGATGTTAAAGGGATTATAGTGTAGGTAGGTAGGTTTCCTTTAATTACACAAGAAGGGGGAGGAAAAAATTTAAGACGAGAGGTAAGAACATGCGCATCCATTTTAATGGGTTTCTCCAAAGCCTTGTTTTTCCCTTTCCACAAGAGTGTTTACTTTTTCTGCAAGTTTGTTTAATTTTCTTAGTTTGTTTACTTTTCTCAATTTGTTTATTTTCCTGCAATTTACTTTCCCACAAGTGTGCTTTCTTTCCTACAATTTTTTTTTCTTTTTGAAGAGATAAATCTTGTGAAAAGATAACTTGGTGACAACGAGGTCTAAAGTAGCATAGGATTTCAAGTTTTCTTTAAGTAGTATGATTTAAGTTTTGCATTTCATTTCATTTCATTTTTGTTTCAACAACGTTAAATTTTAGTTATTATTTCATTGGGTGTTGTAAGAACCCCAAACACTAATCCATGTGTGAGGCATGACCTATCAACCAACATAATGGATTCAAAGGTGACCATTAGTTTGGGCGAACTCTCTCAAATCCTAGAGCCAGCTGGGATTTCTTCTTTTTAGGAAGAACACATCTTGACAATAGTCACGAACTTATCTACCTCTTCATAAATAAAGTCCCATGAGCTACAAAATGATTTTCCTTGCCAAAATGAAAAGGAAGATGAAAAATTATGGACCACATCTAGTGGAGAGAGATCACTAAGACATGAGATTGAGGAGTTCTCAACATCCATCTCAGCAGATCCTTTATGTACTTCAGAAATCAATCATCGAGAAGAAGAGGATCTGCATGGCATGATGAAGGAGAACATAGAACTTATTGTTAATGAACATCAAGATTACATTGAAATTTGGTTTCAAAAGTTCATCAGGACACAATGCTATTCTCTTCTTCAACACATTCTGATGTTGAAACAAGTAGGTTGGTTGGTTCTTCATATCCAAGTAATCACTGTGGTAAATTTTTCATATGTGGATATGGATATGTTTCTTATCTTTCTTAGCACATAGTTACATTGGAAAAATTCTTACACTTGAATACAGATTTTCCTTTCCTTTTAGGTAGAGTAGGATAATAAATAAAAGTTGCATGTTAATTTATCTTAAAGTCTAATGCAACGTCATTTTACATTTTCTTTCTAATAAAATAACTAAGAAGAAGATAGTATTGATAGTTTAATACTAGAAACCAAAATAATTGTGGATCTTTATTTCCCTTATTACATGCATATTTCAGACCATTAATAATAACAGTAGCGGGAAGACCAAAATTTAATGCATTATGGGGATTTGCTTAAATTTTCAAGGTTTACATAATAATACCTATAGGTAACTTGTACATCCTACTTTCATATCAAAGCTTGTTATTCAATCATCCTTATCAAATAGTAGGAGGAGAGTGAATTCCACTCCTACTTGTCAGGGAACACTATTATAATTATGTATGAAGAAGATGAATTCAGGGACTAGAGACACCTTTATGTCATTCTCTTACGGCCTCATCCACTACACATTAAACAAGTTTGACAATGATATGTCTTTGGACTAATATAAATGCATAAGTCTATTTTTCATGTGAACAATATTTTATGGGAAATTTATAGAGTTTCCTCCAACCCATATACCATTCCATTCCGCAAAAAATGTTTTCATAATTGCCTCCCCATCTCATTGCGAAAGAAATACATACATACAAATATTAAGGATGGTGGTAAAGGCTATAAAATGGGTGTAAAAGGATAACTCGTCAGGATACTAAACATATCTGCTGGCAGTGGGTATTGGCATGTGGTATGACTAGGCAAACACATCGGGGTACTAAACAGGCTTGCTGGCAATGGGGAATTCTTCTTGGAGAGGATATTTCTTAGAAATCAAAGTTACCCCATCGAGGTAATGAACAGGCTTGATGGAAATGGGTTATTACTTTGATTTCTTTTACTATGCCTAATCTATATTTGTCTGTATGAACGATAGACTTGTGTAAATCCTTATGAAGAAGCATGCATGGTTGAACAAAAGGGATAAATAAATCTCATCTAATTTCCATTTGAGAACGTATGTAAGTTGCACTTAAGACCATGTCATCTAATTCATACTATACCTAGGATGTCACTATAATAGAAGTGGGACCCATATGTTTAAGAGTCCATTGAAATCAAATGCAAACTTTGTCCATATTACTTGAATGACAATAAGCCTTTGAGAAAGTAAGCAGGGATGACTAGTTTCCTATGGATTTTATAGATCATATATACCCTCATGTTTTCTATCCAGGGACATGAGGAAAATGCCCTATCAAAACTTATATAGTCTTCAGGAGAATAAACTATTACTAACTGAAGAAATTGTATGTATTAAGAAATCTGAATTAGTGTAGTGTCGTTTTGGTCACTCACATAACATAACATTAATACTTATTTTTCTAAGTTCTATTTTTTCTTAGAATAATAATGTTGGCTTAATTTTCCTGAAGATTTCTTATTGACTATTGTTGAAAATAAAGAGTTTTCAAATGAATGAAAGGTCAATACCAATTAATTCATGGCACGAGGGTGTGACATATCTTCATTCTAGGGGGAATGATGGTCTCCTAAAATACCTCCTTTATTTCACTTCATTTCACTATTTTATCATCATATTTGACCATAATCTATTCCCTTCACCCTTTAAAGCATACCATTTATTTAAAATATATTAATTAGAAGAATTAAAAATAAATGATGTGAGTTTATACTTGTTAATGTATTTTACATGGTTTTAAATAATTTTTAGATGATAAACTTAATGTTATGAACATCTTGTTTTATATAGATATGCAATCCACCGAACAATTAAAGAAATGAATATCATGGGGAATGCATTCACTATATACATTATTAAAACATTTGCATCGTTGAAATATCAATTGAATAATATTTGTTATGTCACTCACTTTTCCAGGCAATGAACTTTGAGCTCAATTTGTGGGAAAATGAAGTTGAATCAAAAAAATCCGTCACATGGGTTTTGTGCCTAATATGCCTAATGGGTTTTGTGCATAATATGTTGTTTCCTAAAATTATAGACAGATTGAGAGAAGTTCATGGACCTTCATATGTTATCCAAATTTATATCAGACAGATCTAGACCTCCATCCGAACCTTCATTCAGACCTCCATCCAGACCTTCATCCAGACCTACATTCGGCCCTCAATATGGAACTCAAAGCGCAACAGGGTTGGTCGTTGGCATATCTATGGGAATTTTTGGGTGAATGAAGAACATGGGGTTTTTACCCATTATCACCCTCTTGCTATGATTCCTATTGCATTTTAGTTTAGACAGTTAAACCAACCCCCATATTTGCAACCATGGATGCTATGGTCGTTGTAAACGAAGATACCTGCAATTTAATTATATTGTTGTTGTATCAACAATTTACTATTCTGAGGAGCATCGACCTTTTCATTGGTCGACGGTCTAAGCTGAGATGTAAAATTATATATAGGTGGCCAATACAAACAATGCGACATGATTGCTATACTCTGTTAAACTTTGTTGATGTTAATGTTTCTCCTATGAACTCTTGGTCGTAATACAGACTTATTGATTCAATGTGTTCTAATATGTTATTGTTCTATGAGTTGGATTGCCAAAACTACTCGGGGGCCCACCAATAGTTTGTGTTCTTTATTGTACATTCATATATATATTTTCTTCTTTATAAATTAATTATTGTGACTCTGTTTTTTTTTCAAACTGTAGATTATGTTGTATGGAAGACTATTTGTCATTCCTCAAGCTCTAGATTGTTCCACTTCCACAAGCTCAATATTTCTCAATTACATAGATTGCTTAATTATTGTTCATAACTTATTGCTATTGTGGATGTTGTAAAATCGTTCAAGTTGAATCCTGCAGGAAAACTGTACAATTTATTTGATCTTTTCCTTTGTTGAAACATTTTAGGATTAAGTGTGCTATAATAATTCAAATTCTGAAGTTCCTTTGAGTAATATTTTATATATTTAGACTTCGAGCATAGGAATATTTAGCCTAGAAATTCTCATTGTTTTGTTTATTTTTTGTTAAGCCTAGTCTCTTGCATAATATATTCTTGCACTAGTTTTCTCGAATTTTAAATTTGCTAATATCTTTAAATTACCAATGGATAGATTAATGATCTAATTTGTGAGATATGGTCACTCCATGTAGGGTTTCTTCCCTAGGTGACAAGTTGTTCTAGTTAACTCAATCTCGTTATTATCTAAGTATGTTGTCGTCATTAGATTAGATTAGGATAGACTAGGCTAGATTAGAGCTCTAGACTTGTACATACAGTGCTAGCACCTCAAAGATTACGAGCCCTGGGGTGACAATTTAATGTTGAAATAGATAGCATATATTTCACTTGACATATGACATGCTTATTGCAGGGTCTAAGATGCATGATATAAATGTTCTCAAAAGGAAATTAGCTAATTATTTTGTGATGAAGGAGAATAGAAGGTTGTATTGTGACATCTAGAGTGTCATTCATATTGAAAAGAACTCAAATTTCAATTCTAAGACTAAGCATATACAACTCAGGTACCATTTCATGCGATCCATTTTGGAAGAAGGACAATTGAAGTTGGAAAAGATACATACTATCCAAAATCCTACAGACATGTTAACAAAGGTAGTAACAAGGGAGAAACTGAGTTATTGCTTAGTTTTAGATGGTCTTCAAGCATGAAGGTGAAGATGAGAAATTTTCCAGGTCAAAGGTGGATCATAGTCCAATAGGTACAACAACAATGAATTTGTTGTGATTAGTCTCCAAGTGGGAGATTATTGGTTGTGGAGCCTAATTATCTTCGCGATTTAGAGGTTTGTTTCAGCTGCATCTGGACCCCATTAATTGATGGGGGGTGTGGGGTGGATTTCCCCTCACTTCTCTTTCCATGGGGGTCTAAGGGGGGAGGAAAGAATTTTTGGAGCCCCCCTTGGAGGGGGATTCAAGGGAAGCACCCCCGACGAAATTTTGTGGGAAAACGTTTCTTGTAAAATGTTGTAATTTTGTAGTCAATCTGGACCGTTCTATTGAAATGTACACTTGACACTGAGAGGGGGGTATGAATCAGTGTCACAAAACTTTGGACAATTTTCCAATTTTCATAAATTAATTGAACAACATATATTTATTTCAATTTCTCAACCAATATATAAAAGAATAAATATTTTATTTATTTATTTAACTTGAATGAATACATAATATCAATCTTCATCTTCAAACAATTATTAGAGACCCAGCTCTCTGTTACAAGACCAAATTTGTAGTTCTCATATCCAACTGAGAAATGAGGAATCCAACCCTCATAAAAAGTTCCAGCTTGTTGATCTCAGATCCAACTGAGATGTGAGGAATCCAATCCTCATACAAGACCCAAATTGTAAACAATCACCAACCTGATAGAATGAACCTTCATTCAATCCATTATATATAAATATATATACTTCAACAAATTCAACTACATATTGTGTTCACCATACGTCTTTGTTTATATAGTCTCCCAATAGGTATGAGTTTGAAGAGTTATGTCCCTTTGTTTGAACCATTACACCTCTTCATTTGAATTAATAATAATAATTTATATTATTATTATTATCATTAATAGTTTGATTTAAAGACTTCAAATCCCTTATTTTGAATTTATTTTGTTCTGGCTTAAAACCTGTCACTGCAAATATTGTAGGAATCGAGTTCTGCGGAGGTGCTTCCTTCAAACCATGTTTTTAAGCATTGCCTCTTCTTTCACCCTTATTCCTCTATCATGAGACCAATGTTTCGTGCTTCAGAATTCTTCCCCTGTTTTATTTCTAGCCCCCATATGTCCAGTGTTGAGACCATGTTCTCTGGGCTTCGACACTCTGGAACTTTTCTTCTCTTCACGAAATCTTGTTATCTCCGAAGTGATATCTTCCAGAGTGTTATATCTCGAGAAACTTCAATTCATGGTTTTAATCCTCATTGTTGATCACAATTTTGAATCAATGGTCTGATCATTCTTTTAAAAGACTCATTTCTCACAATTTTCTTATCCTTATTTAATGGTTGGGATTCAATCATGATATGGAAGATTTTCATTTCCTTCGGTACTTCACGTCTTCAGGAGTTTGTTATTTTTATAAACTTCCAATTCTCCTGGACTAAATTTCATCGAAGTGTGTCCATAAACTTCAATGATCCATATCTTATTTCAGAGCTTCAGTACTCTAGGACTCTGGGTTACTAGAACTCTGAATTAGTTCAATTCCTTCAGAGTGATAACCTACCGAAAAAATCATAAAGCGGTGTGTTGACGATTAAAATTGCAACGATGAATTCTGCCAGCAAATGATTGATAAGCTCTATTATTTATTTATGATAATAATAATTAACTAGTAGGTGGGACCCCATTATAGACTAGAGGCGCAAAGATAGACATGTTACGCTTATATGTTTCTTTTTTTATGATGTTTCCTACATAGTCCTATATAGTTGATGATGCAGTCTTGGTTTAATTTGATATGACAACATAGTTGGTTGATGCATTGTTTCTAAATGTTGTTAATGATTCACTCGCAATACAAGGTAGTGATATGGATATGATAATTATGTTATGTTATAGGTGTTATGTTATGTTATAACATTGATTAAAAAAAATCTTATACGTGATTTTATGCAAAGAGATAATATGATTATATGGGAGCTTGATCAAAACAAAAGGAAAAACTATGGATAATTCCTAAGGCTATGGAAAAAGGATTACATATAAACCTTGAATGCATATATAATTGTTACAAAGTGATGGACCTAGCTGTTATTCTATGCGCTTGGTTAAAGGTTGATATGGGAAGCACATATGGTAATGTTAGCATATGGTTATTATTTTGATAGGTTTCAGGTGGCACACTATAAAATGGATATGGCATTGAATTTATACAATGGTTATTGTATTGAACTTAATGGTTGATGTTATGTTAATGGTTGGATAGTATGTAGAATTGAATAGGGCTATGTGAGGAAGCGAGGCACATTTACTACACGTCACTCCAAACCACCCTTGAGCTTGTAACCCTATCCATAGTTTCATTTTTCTCTGTTCGTTGTGGAAGCTCTACGATCTTAGGTTTTAGAAGGGGGAAACTCAAACTAGCTCTTCATTGAAGCGATTTTTCACAGGTATGGCTCTTTTCTTTCCATCCATGATGGTCTCTCTATATTATGAATCAAATGGTGGCTCAGGATTTCATGGGTTCTGTGTTTTTCTTGAGTTTTTGACTGAGTATCAATACTATGTTATGCGTTCTCTGTGATTACTGTGGAATGTTGGCATTTTGAAGAAAAGTAATGGGTGTTATTGCTTTGGAAAGTTTGCGCATTGGTTATTGTTAAAAATGAATTCAGTTAGCTTGGGTTTTTATGATGATTCTTTGTGGAAAATGATAACAATGGTGCAATGAGCTCTAGGTTTTATTGTTGTGGGGTTTTACCACCAATCTGGGTATCAGTTGTTGTCACCCCTTTTTCATCTCGATCATTGTTATGATTTGTTTCCCGGGTTGCAATGCAAATTTCAACAGTATTATGGCTCTTGATTTGTTTGGTTGAGCCCCAAGCTATTGTTTGGTATGGATTTTCCTACTGTCACTATCATCAAAAGCATTCCACGGTCCAATCTTTGTTTTTCCTAGAATATTAAATAGAGGCTTGTGTATGTATCGATTGGCCATGATTTGTGCTCTGACATTATTTTCACAAGAGTTTTTAACATTTTCTCCTCTCATCTTTGTTATAGTGGACGGTTGTTATGTTGGTGAGCCTCACTTTCGATTGTATTTAGAAGGTTATAGACCTCCTGGGTGTTTGGAAGAGAAATGTTCTCTTTGTTTTTTCAAGGATTCTTCATTGTTTAAACCAACCCTCATTTCCTCTTTGCATAAAGTTTTAAGAGGAATATGTGTGTGTGTGGTTTGTTGCGCTCAAATTTCTCTGTTTCTATTTGGGAATTTTATTTATGGCTCTGTCAAGATTTTGGGGTTATAAATTAATGCACACACGATGGTGCATAAAAAAATGTGTTCTTCTTAAGAAACACAATACCCTCATTCGGGGTCCCTATTCAATTCTTCTCTTCCTGAGCTTCCCAACCATGATTTCCATGTCCCAAAATGTGCTCAGGGTAGGCATGTATCCACTCCCAAGATCTTCAGGTTCTTTCATCCCCTTATACTTGCATATGACCACGAATATGTCCAAATTCCAAGACAACAGGCGTTAAGATGACCACCATGCAAAATCCCTCGGAGTATCAAACCTATGAAGTTCATGATCCGACACTGCGTGTCCTCAGGGATTTCGATGACCCTGATTTACTTCGGGACTTCAACATTCGAGGGATTCAAACGTTCCTACATATTTTCCCTCTGAAGTACTCTTTACTTGGAGTTACAAGTCGAGTGCCACACGTCCCTTGTGATCGACAATTATGATCTTCTTCGGGACTTCGACGTTTGGGAGTTCCTAGCACTCCAACTCTTTTTCCTCCAAAGTAATCCATACCCAAAGTTCGAGATCATGCGCCACACATCCATATAAATCAATGACTCAAGCCCACTTTGGGACTTCTACGTTCGAGAGTCCCGAACGCTCACGCCACCTTTTCTTCTGGAGTGATTTCACCTAAATTCAATGATCGATCGATGCATGTCTCTTTCAAATTGATGGCCATGATTTAATTCATGATTCCTCAACTACCGTGACCCCACCTTCCTCCAAAGTGGTTATCTTCCAAAATGGAAGATCTGTTGACACATGTCCTGAGTTGACGAATAACTCATATGAACTTCGACTTTCTGACCTTCGAGATGATGGAAATATCCAGCAGTACTGAGAGGGGGGGTGTGAATCAGTATTGCCTACTTTTTATTTTTATCTTCATACATACTAAGCACACATATTAATTATTCAATTAAGCAATATATGATGAACAACAAACCCTTATGAACACAAGATTTTATCGTGGAACCCAACAGGGAAAACCACCAACTCTTTTCTCATTAATAAAAAGTTATTTTACAAAATTGTTTTCAAGCTACAACTTGATGGAGAGACATTACCCAAGTTTCTTCAGCTACAACTAAAAGGATGTTACCACACCCCATTTACTATCTACAACTAGAAGGATGCACCCACACCCTCATTCACCAGCACCAACTGGTAGGAATCTTCGACACCCTATTTAGTCAGCTACCACTGACAAGGAAGCACCAACTCCCTTTGTTCACCAATACCAATTGGTAGGAGGCTTCAACCCCCTGTTTAATCAGCTACAATGACAGGGAAGAACCAACTCCCTCTGCCGATTCGGTACGCCCTTGCACCCTTAACCAGCAATTTACCAATTTAATACATTCCCTTTTGTACTTCATTGTCTTTGACTCATACAACCATTGCTATACTTTCTACTTGTACATTTAGCGACCTACGCTTGTATGGTCTTCTTTATCGAGTTCTGGATTGCATAACTACTACTTTGTATTCTTCTATTCTTGATCTTCAATTAAACATTGACAGACACCTTAGAGCGAAGAGTTCTTAATCTTGGACTCTTCTCCTATTTTAGATCTTCTAATGTGAACCCTTAGAGACACTTTCTTCTCACCACTTTTCTCATTTATATAATCTTCAAGCAGTTGAAATTTAAAACAGCCGTGTCCCTTTATTTGAACCATTGTACCTTTTCATTTAAAATGACTAATCTTAACTTCAATTAATATCATTTTTCCTTTTATTCTTTATTCATATTTTTTCATGATTTATTCTCTTTAATCCTTGTTGTGTACTTTATCGGTTATTTTACCTTGAAGGTTTTCATAAATTGATCTGAGTCATGGATCAATTTAATCCTTATACTTGACAAAAATCTCTTTTACTTCATAGAGACCAATTTCATGGGCGCTTCCTTCAAACCATTTCATATAAACGTGCGTCATAGAACCACGAGATTTACCAAATAAGAAACTTACATTATGTTCTTTTAAAATCTCTAGACCATATGAACGAAGGAGGTGACCTCATGTTAGACATGACGAGCGCATAAATCAACGGTCATGGTTCATTCTCTGATGGGATGAATGACTGACGGAGTTTCGGTGTTTTTCCCATCTGGTCTTCGTGACTCACAACATGTTAAATCTCCCAAAATGATATCGTTGGTACAATTGGATGGCTCACATTTAAAGTTGTGGA
This sequence comes from Picea sitchensis, assembly GCA_010110895.2. Taxonomy (NCBI): domain Eukaryota; kingdom Viridiplantae; phylum Streptophyta; class Pinopsida; order Pinales; family Pinaceae; genus Picea; species Picea sitchensis. The sequence goes on along the minus strand of SNQJ01S0090100.1, from coordinate 10,432 downwards.
GATAGATCAATGGTCATCTTTAATCTTACACTCATCCTTTTACTATTGAATCCGATGACTATGATTTAATCATGTATCAAGATAGGCAGTGACGAGTTTGACACTTGAACCGCCCGGGACCGAGGACAATGCTACTTACAAAATATCGGTTGCGATATATACGATATGTCGGGCGGTTCACGTCTCTACCATGGAAGAGATAAACAGTCCACTTTAAACCTTAATATGATCCCTTCTTTCCTTAATTGAACAACTATGTATTAATCAAGTGTTGAGATGTGTGGTTGTGCGGGATTTACGTCGTTTTCCCTTGAATCTTTGTGACCTCAGCGATTCTTCGATGGCCTTAAATCCACTAATGCGTGTCCCTTTCGTAGTTTCGGAGTTCATGACTTATAGACACTAGATATTTTTCTTACAACACAAAACTCTGAAGTGAGACTCCCGGGGGTGCGTAAAATGCCCTACGTCACTTGATGGCGTGTCACAATCCTATTAGTTTCCATGTGTCATTCATTTACATGATATACATGTGCCTATAATGCCATATAAACTTGACGCACATCAGTAATGAAAGTATTCCATGTGTCGCCAGCTGAATGCGATTGGCATTGTCATTTGCCTTGGTTGAATCAACGACCATAGCGTTTTCGGTCGACTGACCCACCGCGATTTCTATCACGATTTTTGGTTTGGCGTTTCTTGTGATGAAGGGTCTCAACACTCCAAATTGCGATGGCGAAATATATCTTAGTTGCACTATCTCCTCCCCTTCTCGTGACCACAGGTTATGATATGGTTGAGTGTTTGGAAGTAGTTTAGCGTTTCAATGTTTTCAGGCAACTCTCGTCGTTGTTTCTCACGGATCCGCGAATCCTGAATTAGTTGATCGATTCTGCGATGAAAGCCTCACCTTCAACCAATGGCTGGGATCTCGCCGGTGACCTCACATGTCATGAGTTCCCACAACACTTATGTTTGACTTTTCCATTCTTGGTCAATGAAACAATGAACCTTTTTCCATGTGCCATCCGACAATGACTGATCACGATGCTTTCGAAACGATCAATGGCTATTATCCTTTTGGTATGATCAACGACTATGATATTTTTGGAGCGATCAATGGATGTGATCTTTTTGGATGATCTAACGGTCGATAATGACTTCGCGAATCATGACTTCACAAGTTAATTTCCTATTCAATCAATGAATGTTTGATTTTAGATGTTAGAGAACCTCCCTTCTTCTAACTCATGATTTCTTGATATTCGATATTCCACTCTCATCGGATCGATGACCCGTTCTCTAAAATCAATGAAGATTCGCGATCCTTTTATGATTCTCAATATCACGGTTAACTTCTTGATCAAACGACTTGTTGAGCTTCTCACTCTGATTTGATGACTGTTGAAGCCTCTCACCATTCCTATGCATTGATCAAATGTTTAATCTTTTCACTAATCCCGATGATATCTCTACAATATGTTCTTCCTCCAGATCTTTTGATCAGCAGATCATTGAGCCTATCATGATCAACAATGAACACAAAATACTTTTCCTTCTAAGCGATCTTCGCCTGAATTTTCTTACGTTGTTCCTCCTCCTCATGAGCTTTCTCTATCTATCTCTCCACCGCAGGTTTGACATCTTATCGGTGATATCGTGTAAGCAGGAGTTTTGATCTTTCGACTGCCTATTCTTTCTTCCTCATGAGCTTGCGTTTATCGATCTCTGCATTTGCTATCTTTTTGTTAGCGATATGTGTTGACATCAATGACAATGTCATCTATCATTTAACAACAAATCATCAATTCAAATGTTGACATCAATGAAAATGGTACCAACAATATCCCCTTGTCATTGGGGAAACGCACTTCTTCTATACAAGAAACTCAGGTATTGTTGATGCTTTCCTCTTATGAAGTTTTCCTTTTATGAAGTTTCTCTCCCCGACATCAATAATAGGGTTTCTTCTCCTATGATGCAATGCGTATAAAGTGCAATGGAGCCAGCGTAACTTGATCACACGCAATCAACCTTGTCGCGAAGTGAATGACTCCCATCAATGCTTTCTGCGCTACGACCTCTCCCCTTTGTTTAAAGGTAGCTCTTCGATAAGGTTTCTTCCTGTTAATTTTACTAAAGCGTTCTCCCCTTTGTTTCTAAAGGGTATCCTTTTCTGACAAGGTTTCTTCTCTTGTTATTTTCGCAGGATGTCATTTTCCTCATTTTGTACATGAATTTTTCTTCTACGTATGTCGTTGTCTTATTGGAACACTGCGCAATTGTAGTTCATTTTATTCAAACATATCTTGTATTTGTCGATTGATTCTCATCGATCTCTAACTACGATACCAATTTTTTTTATATCAACCATGTTGACATTTGTCGATTGATTCTCATCGATCTCTAACTACGATACCAATTTTTTTTATATCAACCATGTTGACATCTGCACTCTCAACAATCTTATGTAACCTAAGATTGTAGCATCTGTATGTTTTCTTGGCAGAAGCATATCCAATAAGAATAACTTCATCATATCTAGCATCACATTTTCAAAATTCTCATCATGCCTTTTGATGTAATTCTTACTTCCAAAGACCTTGAGGTATTTTACCGAATGAGCTCTTCCAAAACATGGTTCACAAGGAGTTTTACTACTATTGATCCTGAGTTGACCTCTATTCAATATGAGTACTGATGTTCTTACAGCTTCCCTCCAATATTAATACTAATTGATGGAATATCCATCAGATAATTGGCTTCATTGAGCATAGTCTTTGCATCTTTCTGGACATAGATCTTTTTTTAATTTTTCTTTTAGAAGGAGTTTCAGTGTACCATTAAAATAGGATTGAAAGATTTCTGAGATAATCATCACTCAATTCTTTTTGTTGTTCTATCGTTGGAGATTCATTATCAACGTCATTATTATGTGCACCAATACCTTCTTTATTCTTGTCTTGAGAATATTCCTTATTAGTAGTTTCATCCTCCAAACTTATATCATTAACTTCATCAGTTTCAGGAACAATATTTTCCTCATCTTTATTGTTTGCTACTTAAGATTTTATTTTCCATGTCTTCTTATTTACTCTTGTTGTCATATTGTGTGAAGCATTTCTTATCGGTTGTATTCTTGAGTTCCAACAGTTATAGGCTTTGTGGCCATGTCCACCACAACTATAGCATCTCATAGTGTAACAATGTGTAACAATATGTCCAACATGATTGCAGTTCCAACATATTATACTGTTGTTGAACCTACCAACTTGTTTTCTTCCATGACGCCTATAGTCCAAGGCTTTATGACCATATTCATTACAAGAAAAACAATAACCATTAAAGACACTCTCATACCTTCTTTGATTCATCCATGAAGGTGTCTCTCTTCTGAACTTGCTTTGAGGTGTATGAGTAGCTTCTGGATGTCTTCCTTGATTTGATCTTCTAAGTTTTGTAGTGTTTCTTTTATTCTTTGAACCTAAAGAACCTGCATCATAATTACTTTCCATTTTTATAAAAGAAAGACTTGCATCAGTCATGTCTTCACTTCTTACAAATGAAGGACTTGCATCAGGTTTCTTGAGATTACTAATTTCTTCCTTGTTGTGGCCAAGACCGGTTTTGTCATATGGTGATCTCTGACTATCTAAGATCTCATCTAGGGTCATGGAGTTTTTCAAGAACTTGATTTGGGTATCTAACTTCTCAACCTTCTTTCTAAGATTCGCAACTTCTTCTTCCATCTTATGACAAGATTCTTCCTTTTTGTCCAATTGGTTCCTTACTACCTCTTCTCTCCTTTTGGCTTCTTCAAGTTGGATTTTAAGATTGACATAGCTTTCCCTTAGTTCTTTTAGATCTGCAAGGTTTTTGCTTGAGACATCATTTTCCTTCTTTTCTTCTTTTGCTTGTCTGATTTCATTTTTCAGTCTCTTGATCTCCTCTTATTTCTCTTCTAACTAATTGTCCTGCTCATATATTATCTTTTTACTGTCCTTGAGAATTTTATTTATTTCCAAGACATGATTTTGACTCTTTTCAAGAAATTCTTGAGTGTAGTCATGAAGATAGCTATAGTATGATTCATTATGGTGATAGAGGTATTTAGAGAGACTCCAATCAACCTTTTCTTTGGCCTTTGATAGTTTTTCTTCCTCTTCTTCCATGGGATAAATGCTAATAGAACATTTTGTTATTGTATTTGAATCTTCTTCTCTACTTACAGGGGAGAATTCAATATCAACATTATTGCAATCAAAAGATTGTGGAGAGTCTTTACCTTTATTGATGGTTGAGTCCTTTCTTTTGATTTGATACATATTCTTGGGAGGATGAGTAGATTCTTTGGAGGTATCATCACTAGACATGTCATCTTCAATATCAATCTGAGTAATAGGGCCTGATCCTTTAATTATGTGTGCATGGTCATATCCAAGGCCAGATTTGTTCGAGGAAAATATTTGTAAATTGAGAACTTTATCTAGGGCTTCAGTCCCTTTCTTGAATTTTTCAATAGTCTTAAGTTGATCTTTTAGTTGTTTACACCCTTGTTTATATTTTCTCAGTTCGTCCAAAGAACTTTCAAGCTTAGCTTTCAGATTGACTTTATCTTCAATGTCTGAGTATTTTTCAAAAGAATCTTTATTACTAGTATTTTTGTAGACTGAACTTTGTTCTGATTGAAATGTTTCATTTTACTTCTCATCTGAGTAGAGGTATTTTATCTTGTCCCAAATTTCCTTTGCAAAGTTACATGCACCCATATTTTCTTTGACATCATCAGGTAGTCCATCAAGGATTGTATTCATTACCATTGAGTCAATTGTTTTGGCTTTCTTTTGAGTTGGAGTCCTTACTCTATTAGGTAGGAAATAATCAGTGATCATTGAATTCCATACATCATGTCCCAATGCCTTCAGATGAATTTCCATTCTTATTATCCAAAATATGTATCCTTCTTTTTTAAGTATTGGAGTTCCATTCTCATTGTAAATATTTTGTCCATCCATGTGTGCTTAATTTTATCTTCCTTTAAGTTTGTTAGACTGTGCTTAAAGGAACCTCTCTCTGATAGCAATTGATGGAAATATCCAACAATACAGAGAGGTGGGGGTGAATCAATATTGCCTAATTTTTATTTTAATCTTCATCCATATTAAGCACACATATTAATTATTCAATTAAGCAATATATGATGAACAAAAAACCCTTATGAACACAATATTTTATCGTGGAACCCAACTGGGAAAAACACCAACTCTTTTCTCATTAATAAAAAGTTCTTTTACAAAGATGTTTTCAAGCTACAACTTGATGGAGAGACATTCCCCAAGTTTCTTCATCTACAACTAAAAGGATGTTACCACACCCCATTTACCAGCTACAACTGGAAGGATGCACCCACACCCTCATTCACCAGCACCAACTGGTAGGAGGCTTCGACCCCCTATTTAGTCATACACCACTGACAAGGAAGCACCAACTCCCTCTATTCACCAGTACCAAATGGTAGGAGGATTCGACCCCCTTTTTAGTCATCTACAAATGACAAGGAAGCACCAACTCCCTCTGCAGGTTCTAACCCTCCCTTGCACCACCCAACCACCCTTAATTTATAATGAAATACATTATCTTTTGTACTTCACTGACTTTCACTCATACAACCATTGTTGTAAATTCTACTTGTCTGCTGCAACCTCTGCTTGTATGGTCTTATTTATCAAGTTCTAGATTGCATAATTGTTGCTTTGTCTTCTTTTGTTCTTGATCTTCAATTAGACATTGACAGGCACCTTAGAACGAAGAGTTCTTTATCTTGGACTCTGCTCCTATTTTAGATATTCTAATGTGAACCATAGAGACACTTTCTTCTCACCACTTTTTCTCATTTATATAATCTTCAAACAAGTGTGAAATTTAAAACATCATGTCCCTTTATTTGAACCATTGTACCTTTTCATTTAAAATGATAATCTTAACTTCAATTAATATCATTTTTCCTTTTTATTCTTTATTCATATTTTCATGATTTATTCTCTTTTAATCATGACTGTGTATCGGTTCATTATACCGCAAAGATCAATTTAATCCTTTATACTCGATATAAAATCTCTTTTACTTCACAGAGACCAATTTCGTGGAGGCGCTTCCTTCAAACCATTTCATATAATCGTGCGTCACAGAACCACGAGCTTTACCAAATAAGCAACTTACATTATGTTCCTTTAAAATATCTAGACAATATGACCGACAACGGTGACCTCACGTTAGACATAACGAGTGCATAAATCAACGGTCACGATTCGTTCTCTGATGGGATGAACGGTTGACGGAGTTTCGACGTTTTGCCAATTGGATATTCGTGACTCAAATCTCCCGAAATGATATCACTGGTACAGTTGGAAGGCTCACATTTAAAGTTGTCGAGATAGATCAATGGTCATATTTAATCTTACACTCATCCTTTTACTATTGAATCCGACGACTATGATTTAATCATGTATCTAGATAGAAGGCTGACAGGATTTTGGCACTTAGACCTTCGGGACTTCGAGACACTACTCCTTACAAAACTCTCAGTTGCAATATCTCCGATACGATCAGATGGTTCACGTCTCTTCCATGGAAGAGATCAATGGTCCACTTTAAACCTTAATCTGATCCCTTCTTTCCTTAATTGAATGGTTGTGTTTTAATCATGCGTTGAGATGTGTGGCTACCAAGATTTCAGCGTTTTTCCTTCGAATCTTTGTGACCTCCAACAGTTCAACTCTCAGTGACTATAAATCACCTGACGCGTGTCCCTTTTGGAGTTTTGAAGTTCGGGACTTCTAGACACTATATTATTTTTGTTTACAATGAAAAACTTCGAAGTGAGACTCTCGGGGGTGACGTAAACACTTACGTCACTTGATTATGTGTCACAATCCTATTAGCTGCCACGTGTCATTCATATACGCGATATACACATGCATATAATTCCATATCAACTTGAAACTTGTCCGTGTCTGAGTATGCCATGTGTCCTTAGCTGACGTGGTCTTCTGTGTCATTTTTCCTTAGTTCAATCCAACAACCCTCCAACGTTTTCTAGATCCGACGGCCCATGATTTCTATCACAATTTTGCATTTCGACATTCTTGTGATGAAGCGTCTCGACACTCCATGTCACGATCGCCGAAATAGATCTTAGCTGCACTAGCTCCTCCCCTTATTGTGACCATGGGTTATGAACCAGGGCCGAGTGTTTCACATTTTTGCATTTCGAGATTTTGAAAAACTCTCATCGTTGTTTCTCTGAATCACGAATCATGAATCCATGAATTCGTTGATCCAGTGCCACGTGCGCACCTTCCAACCGATGGCGAGGATCTCTTTGTGACCTCGCATATCGTGAGCTCCCACAACACTTACGTTTGACTTTTCCATTCTTCAAGTCAGCGAAACGATGACCCTTATCCATGTGCCATCCGACAATGAATGGTCCCGATGCTTTCAGAACGATCAACGACTATGATCCTTTTGGTACGATCAACAAATATGATCTTTTCGGAATGATCAACGGATGTGATCTTTTCATATGATCTGACGGTCGAGAATGACTTCGTGAATCGTGATTTCACAAGTTCATTTCCTGTTCGATCGATGACTCAGATTAGTCCTCGATCCAATGGTCTACATCTAATCACAATTTTGCATTTCGGTATTTCATAGGTTAGAGCACCTCCCTTATTCCGACTCTTGATTTCCCGATATCCGATATTCCACTCTCGTCGGATCAACGACCCACGTTTCTCTGAACTCGGTGGTCACGATCCTTTTATGATTCTCAAGCTCATGGTCAACTTCTTGATCGGATGGATTATTGAGCTTCTCACTCTGATCGGACGACTGCTGAAGCCTCTCACCATTTCTACGCATTGATCAATTGTTCAGTCTTTTCACTGATCTCGATGACATCTCTACAATCTGTTCTTCCTCCATAGATTTTGATCAACGAATCATTGTTGATCCTATCGTGATCAACAATAGACATGAAATACTTTTGTACTTCTAAGCTTTGATCTTCATACAATTCTCTTATGTTGTTCTCTCCTCCTCATGAGCTTGCATTATCTATCTCTCCACATAGTTTGACATATTTTGTTGACTAATATACCTATAGACAGTTTTGATCTTTTGACTGTCTGTTCTCTCTTCATCATGAGCTTGCATTTATCGATCTATGCATTTTCTATCTTCTTGTTGAATGATATATTGTTGACATCAATGACAATGTCATTTGTCATTTAACAACAGATCATCACTTCAACTATTGACATCAATGACAATATTTCCAACACGAGAGTCCTTGTTCAACACATCCCCTTTTTCCCGGAGTGACTTTCCTCCAAAGTGAAGGATCTGACGACACCTATCCCTTTATATTGGATGTCTTATATATGCTTCGGCTCTTCGGGCTTCGGGGGTATCAATCTCCCCTCACTAACCTTCTTCCAAAGTGCGTACACCTGAATTTGACGATCTTTCGACGTGTGTCTCCCACAAATCAGCAGCTGCAAACCACTTCGGCTCTTTGGGTTTCGGGAATTTCAACCTCTCCACACTTTCTTTCTCTCGGATTGCTTGCACCCGAAGTCGACGATCTTTTGACACGTGTCCTTTCCCCCAGATCAATGGTACATAAGGACCCAGTTAATCTGTGGATTTCCAAAGGAACTCATGACTATCCACCTAGCAATGTTTCTAGTTCTGACGGTCATGATTCAACCAATACTGATGTGTTCACCGATCAACACTTCACAGCGATAGCAGGGCCCCAATGTGTGAACTCTTTATCAGAGAGCTCAACCTCCACAATTTGAAAAGCACTCACCCAACTCGGTCTAATTAGGGTCGTTGATATTCCAACCCAATGAGATCAATGTCATTGGTGAATTGCGAGCTGCGAACTAGTGTGTTTGTTAATTTCCCCTTCGCACTCTGCAATGATTCCCCACCATCGATCTACGTTCACAAATTGATGGTTCACAGTGATTGCGGGGTCCAATCTCTGAAATATGGGAAGTGATCACCCAACTCTGATCTAATTCTTTTCGTTTATCTTCCATTCCCAACGATATCAACGACATTGGTTGACTGTGGGCCGTGAACTAGCATGTCCACTAATTTCACCTTCGCTCTCCGCAATGACTCCCAACCATCAATTTAATCGAGCAACTGGTGTTTACTTCATTAACTCTAGTGGGTATTTGAGTCGATATGAGGACTGAGATGGCTTATCCTCCCGATAAAGAACTCACATTCATCTCCACTGTCAAGTTCTTAAGTCATCTACGGCTCTTGTTACTCTGGTAGTTCGGGTAACTTTGACTATCGTGAAATTTGACATCTCAGATATTCGAGCTCCTGAAGTTCTGAAACCTTCATGAGCTAACTCCTTTTAGTGCAAGTTCCTAGACCCAGGTCACATGGACCATCAGATGACTCTTGGGCTATGAAATCTAAACTTAGTCGGGTTTTTGGTTAAGGACTTGGGTGCAAGTTCAAAGTCTCTTAGACTACTGGTCTAAAGGAAACGCCTCCCTAACTCACATAACTTTAATCTCTAAAACAGGGTAAGGTAAACTCGTAAGGTTACCAAAATGATATTAGTGCCAATAGACTTGCTCCGACTCGGGAACTATGATGTAATTCCCGAGGGAAATGCCTTCGAGGGATTAAACTAGAGCATATGGAAAATCAAGCAGAAGAATAAGTTCTCAAGGGAACAAAATCATACTCATAACTTAATCATTTCAATACAAAAACCATTTATAGACATATAAATACATGCATGCATCCATTATTTCCAATTCAAAGAACAAGGCATGAAAACACTTATCAGAACCATAAGGCGTGATGCAACTGCTAAAAGGGGTGCTCGTTTCCACCCAACCATAGGCTCAGTCACTCATAATGGATTTACCACTGGCCACCCCCAAGCTTAGACCACGATGCTTTGAGATTAAATCTCTTTCTTCCAGCTCAACAAAAGTTAGGGACGAAGGTTACTCTCCTTCTCCAGACTCAGTCTCTATTTTCTATGATCAGAACTCACTTTCCTCTTTCAGTCCTTCCTCGGACCCGAGATCCTTAGCTCTCATCTCTGCAATCTTCACAAGTCTTCCCCTGCCCACCACACTTCCTTTCTTTCCTTCCTCAACAAGATTGCATGTGTCTCAAATTCTCAGTCCGTGGTTAGGTCTGGAATCCTTATAGATGAGTGATCTGCCCCATCCCCTCATTAACTCTTGAGGAGGTCTTCCCACCTACCATCTTGACTGTAATTCATTTCTGGGTCAGAGGTGTTATCACTGAAATTTCGTCCGCACAGGGCGACAAGAACTCTGCATCGTCAACACAGAAAAACAGTCATTCATGG
>SNQJ01S0090099.1:0-29567 GCA_010110895.2 Picea sitchensis | reverse complement strand
AAGGTTTTTGATATGTGGTTATAAGTATTTTTTGATAATTTGGATGATAAACAAGTTACTAGAAATTTTTTCAACGGACTCAAAAGGGCCTTGGGAGATAAAGGAAACTCATAAGGGTTTGCTTTTGCTAACCTTCCAGCAAGGAACACAAGTAGGATATAGATAAGGAAGAGGAGAAACAAGAGAGAATTTTGGTTGAATACCCACGTTAACAAATATGATACTAGGGACATGATGATGGCTTTAGGTTCTTATGTCACTATCTTTCCAAGGAATAGTTGGGAAGTGATGGGTAATCCAAAAATTTCACATTCCCCTATTTAGTTTTGGATGGAGAATCAATAATGCATTTATCTGGTAGGAAGGTTGAGAAATGTGAAAGTGGATTTCGATGGCGTAAAAAATAGTGGCATAATTTGAATTCATTGAAATAATGGGGGAAACGGATATGTACCCATATTTGTTAGGCATAGACTAGATCTACAAGAACTATGCTATAATAGAGATCAAGAAATAAATTTTGACCTTTGAATCTAATGGGATGAAATTAACCAAGCCTCTAGACCCATATCAAGGTACATGGTATAGTGACCTCACAAATGAGATTATGGAACAAGATGATCTGGATCAAATCTATACTATGACTATAATAAACTGGGCAGAGTACATTAAACCAATAATAGATCGATCCATAAGTTGGATAAGTATTCAGTATGGAGAGGAAGACTCTGAAGCTTCTTGGGACAACTCACAACAAGGTAAGTATGAGATTTTTTCAATACATTGCACAATTGTCTAAGTAGTAAGTTGGATTGGAATGAAGGTCAAAGAGTGTCCAACATATGATGGTACCTCATATTTACAATTTTTTATCATTAATATCAAGGGTGGGGTTGTGGAAGAACAAATACTTTTAGTACTTGACCTATCCCTAAAATCTTGTCTAGCTAGGTGGTAGGATACTCAAAAAAAAATTTATGTCCACTTGGGATGAAGTAAATATTTCTATATGACATTGATTTCTCCCTCTAACACATATATTACAGCTAGGACAATATCGAAAGTAGATGAGTCAGAGTCTATCCTTAGAGAGATATGATGGTAATTATATCCCAGTTGCACACATTGAACATTGTTTACAAGTGTGGAAGGATGTGTAACTCCCATCCTTTTTGTGAACACATCACGTTTTTCATTCTCTCGGAAAAATTCCCAAATCTCGAGATGTGCACGATGAAACTAGAAGACAAATAGTATGATGGAAGACACTTCAAAATCACTTTTTACATGATTTCACGTTCTCTCGTAAAACTCAAAAAATCACAGTTGTGCTCCAAAAAATTAAGAATATGTTGTTTAGTACCGAGGTTAAGCCTAAATATCCATTTGCAGTTTTCTCTAAGCATGATCTCTTGCTTGAATTAGCTTGTATCCATCCCCTATGAGAATACCCCTATCTTTTAGTAGAGTTCACAAAGACCTTGAATATTCTCRAAACTTGGAGCAACTCARACATTTAACCTTTCAAGAATCCATTGGAACAAGAGAAGTCAAGGACACCATATCGGGTGATATCAATAGCTCATATTCCCATTCTCTAAGGTTGTAAAAAGTAAAAATAGAGAGTGAGGAGAATCSTAAGATGGTTTCGATTGGTTATTATTGGGATGAACAAACTATGAAAAAGATAAGCTATGTTGCGGGAATACGAGGATCTCTTTCCTAAAAGTTTTCCAGAACTGAAGGAAATTTTCTTAGGATAAATGAGGATCAAGTTAAAATTGGATGCTAATCCTGTGAACCATGAACCATACCATATTAATCTATGAGTCAACAATAAGGTTAATAAATATATTGATCGAATGTTAGCATCCGAGCTAGTTTTCCCTGTGGATGTGGTTGAGTGGATCAATCCTATTATAATCGAAATAAAGAAGGGTATGTTTGTGTATTTAATTGTCTTATTAAAACATCCAATACATTTAATTATCAATTTGAGTCTTTTGGTTGTATGGAACTTGTGAACTGTCATTCATTGCATATGTAGGAACAACCATTCTTTCTATGTGTTGTATTTATATTACCAATGATTACCTTTTTAGTCATAGTATTGGAAATTCTCAAGATTTGACAAGGAGATTCTACAAAAATCCACACTTGCAAGAATTGAAAGCACACTTTCGGAGAAAAATAAATATCACACTTGCAAGAAAGTAAATCACTCACGAAAGTGGTGAGTTTCTCAACTCCTTTATCTCAACCACCCTTGGGGATTAGTAAATGGTGGATTATGCCATTCCCCTTATCTCAACCACCAACGGGGATTGGCCAGAAGAACAAAACACACAAGGAGATGTAATCTAAATCACTCTTGCAAGAAATGAAATGACACACTTCCATGAAAGGAAATCACAATTTATTGAAAAGAAATACGCAAGTTGCTTAGGTATCGAGATTATGAATCAACTGTCTTCCGAAAAAACCCCAACTATGTGTAGTAAAAATTATTGCAGAATTGAAATTCACACCACGCTTGATGAAAATAAATCACAAATGCTGAAAGGAAATTGATTAACTATTTGTTGGAAAAGAAATTAACCATGTCCTCAAAATCATAGCCTAATCCTTTCCAATACAATCCATGTCATTACCCAGAGAAACAAATATAGTCATTTCACTAAGCACATTTATTCCATGACATAAAATAATGAAATCCAATCTAAAATGCATTTATTAGAAACAAATGAATAAATGAAGTCCGACATGAATAGTTGATTGCATAAATATATAAACAAAATAAATAACTCCAAGATATTTGATAATAATTCACAAATAATAAATAACTCCAAGATCTTTTGATAACAATTAACAAATAACAAATAAATCCAAGATCTTTTCTAACAATTAGAAAATAATAAATAACTCCAACATATTTTTCTAACAATTATGAAATAATAAATAACTACAAGATATTTTTCCCAAGAATTCAAACTAATGTTTTGTCTTGGAATTGCTAAATTATCTCCATATATTTTATTTTCTTGGACTAATATTATTATTGCATAAATCCATAAATGAAAAATATGTGAAAATATGACTCATAATTCCAATGAATAAAGGTTCCTTGGATGAGTTGTAGAACATGCGGAGTTGCAACAAGAATATTTCTAGTAGTGTGAACCAAAATACATCATGTGGTGATATCACATTCTGCACAATAACCTATATGGAACATCATATTTGTAGATTAACTAAAAGATAAATGTGAGATATGTTATTTTTATAAAATTTAAACATAATTCATATGAAATACTAAGTAAATGTAATGGAAATCACCTTGGCTCTAAAACACGCATATGAGCATTAAAATGGATTAATAAGCATTAATACAATGTTTTGGGTAAGAAAGAAGGGATTAAAAACATGGAAAGAGGATGTAAAAAGGAGGACAATTCTATGGCCCAACATGATATTGATGATATAACAATCTGTGTGGATTACAAAATTCTAAACTTGTCTTGTATTCATGACCCTTTTGCTACCCCCTTTAGTGATGAAGTCCTTGATAAAGTGGAGGGAAATGAAGCCTATTCTTTTATATATGGATTCCCAGGCTACCATGAGGTTAGAATTGTGGGAGAGGATAAAATAAAGACTACCTAAGTTACTACATAATGGGGTTCTTTTTCTTATAATGTGATGCCCTTTGAGCTGAAGAATTCCCCAACTATTTTCTCTCACATATTTATTGTTGTATTTCATGAATTTATTCATAAATTTCTTGAAGTCTATATGGATGAATGAACAATGTATATCCTACTAAAGGAGCACATAGGCCTACTCTGATTGATTTTTGATCGTTGCAGAAAACTACATATTTCTTTAAACTTGAAAATGTGTATTTTTTTGTATTGTTCGGAAATATGATGGGGAATATATTATGTAGAGAAGGATTACTAGTGGAACCAGTGAAATAAATGGTCATCCTCAATATGATTGATAAATAGTTGTGGTCAATGTTGGGTCAGACTGAATACTACTGCATATTTATATAAAATTGTTCAAGCATAACTACCCTATTGAAGAAAATGTTGAAGAAATATGAATCTTTCAAGTGGCATCCAGAGTGCGATCAATATTTTGACACACTTAAAGAAAAGTTGAGTACTACCCGTATTTTAGTATAGCCAAATTGTAAAGTTGAATTCCATGTAAAGAATGATTCTTCTACCATTTATTTGGGTGCAATCCTTGTGCATCCCAGTGAAGGAAACCTATATAATCTTATTTGCTGTCCTAGCGGGAATATTTCTCATGCCGCATGAAACTACACTACCACTGAAAGGGAGGGTTTAGTAATGGTTTATTATTTAAAATACTTTAGTCATTATCTAGTAGGTGGTCATTTTAAATTATTCATTGATAATTCTACTTTAAAATGTTTGGTTAATAAGCCTATGTTGGAAGGTAGAATTTGTAAATGGTTGTTTTTGTTTCAGGAGTTTTTTTTTTAAGTCATTGTTAAGCAAGGTAAATTAAACGTGGGTCTCAACCACTTTTCTAGACTATGTTCACGAGAGAGTGGCGAAGTTGTAGATGACCATATCTCAGATGTAGATATTTTCAAAGTTGAAGCCATTACTGAATAATTGTCTGACATTACCTTGTTTCTGAGCACATGTGTCTTCCATGAAGGTTATTCCACAATTCAAAAGAGACACCTAGTGGTTTGTGCAGTAGACTATTAGTTGATTACAGTTCAAATATACAAATTTAGATTGGATATTATCCTCAAAAAATGTGTACTTGAACATGAAATATTGTATATCTTATGCGAGTTGCACAGTGGAGTTACGAGATCCGACGTAGGAGGTAATGAAAAAAAACAAAAAAATATTACATGAAGGATTGTGTTGGTTGACTATATTCAAGGATGCCAAAAATCATGCCAGAGCATGTGATGTTTGTTAGTGGGTTGGTAAGTCATCATTCAGGGATGAGTTACCATTACACCCTGTTCAAACATTACACACCTTTTCATAGTGGGTCATGGACTTCCTCAGTCCCATTAATCCATAGTTTAAACACTCAAAGGCCAAATAGATCATCACGACAACCGATTAATTAACTCATTTGGTTGAAGAATAAGATGTTTAGGATTAAATCTATGGATACAAAAACTCAGTTTATCTTTGAGAACATCATCATTGGATTTGGGTTTCCTTAGAGTTTAACTAGCGATCAAGGATCCCATTTTATTAGTGAGAATATTGTTACTCTTACTCGATAATTTCTCATTCAACACCATAAAAGTAGTTTGTATTATCCATAAGACAATGTTATAGTTGAATCCTTTAACAAGATTTTGCAGAGAGGATTAAACAAATTGTGTTGTGAAAATAGGGAGGACTGGGATGAAAGGGTTCCAATGGTGTTATGGTCTTATAAGATTACTCCAAATAAACTCCATAAGTATACTTCATTTAAAAAAGTAACAAACAATGCCTAAGAGTACATTCTGCAATTTCTGCAAGTATGTAGTGTTATCACTCCAAGAGTCACTCCCAAACTACAAATAAGAGTAAGATTGGTAACATGAAAATAAAAAGACTTGAATGGTTTTGTGGATCAATAAAAAGAAAACAAGGAAGGGAAAGGGTAAAAATATGTTGTGAATCAATAATCAACCATTGGGCTATGGAGTCAAGCAAACACCTTGCTCATTAAATGTAGTCAATCTGCATATTAGATAAAGGTTTATTGAATATAGGAAGAAAAATATAACACAAATAAGAACATCCATAAGGCAGAGATCCTCTCTGCATAAATGAATTCAAGGTACTTGAATGTAAACAATGACTAATAGGAAAGATACATTAGATCCTTGAATGCTCAAGGATCCATTAATCAAAGGAAACCATGATCCTCAAGGTGTACAATTCATTCAATTAAGAAGACAAATTGGAAAATAAAATAAGAGATACAATTTGATAACACATATATCATGAACCTTCAATAACAAAAATGTTTACAAAAACATAAGACCCTCAGGGTTACAATTATCATAGACAAAATGCCTCCTACAACTTTCTCATCTCTCTTAGCTCGTGAATCCAACCCCTCTCCAAGATATCTCTCCTTCCTTAAATAGAAAATAACATCCAAATATACTTAGGAGGTCTAATCCCATTTCCTCCAATGGATTAAAATCCTTGGAGATAGGTGGCAATAATCAAAGAGACAAAAGTCCAACAAACTGCTAATTTTTTGGGAATTTGTTGGAAGTCATTAATAAATTGTTTCCACCTCGCTGCATGAGGCCTCTGATGGAGCTAAATATTAGGTGTAGGTGTCCCTTGACATATAATATATCCTTGAGACACCATTTGAATCCTCCTTGAYAGGTGGCAACCTCCAAACAAGGTGAATATCCAAACCGTAACCGCTACATGAAATTTTGTAGCACCGCTGTAAAATAGTTTATGCACATTTCGTAACACCAATTTTGTGTATAATATATATCTAACCATAACATATTTTGAAAACATGAGAGAGGATTTTTCTACTTGGTTTGTTATGAACAAAAACCTCCTCCAGGTTTCAAAAATACCTTCCCATTAGTTCATAATGCTAGTTTTAAGTTAGCCACTCAAAACTAGCCGAAGCATCCTTGCAAAACAACTATGCACATTTTGTAGCGCCGATCCTGAATTCAATTATGTGGATTTGGTAGTGCCACTGTGACATAGTCATGCATAATTTGTAGTGCCACCGTATTTCATATTAGATTTTTTCGTAGCATATAAGGTAGAAAAATCGTTGAACATACTACATATATGATTTTGTAGCACAATCGTAAAAATAACCAAACTTTCTAGTGCAAATTCTTGTTCTAACATAGGCTCCATGGGGGATAGATACCTCCCTATTAGGCTCTAATAACTCTTGCATTTTCATTTCATTGACCATTTCATATTTGCATATTATATTCCTGAAAACATATCTTCTCCTTATTGAAAAATAAAAACATTGTCATAAGYTGCAAACTGAACTCACACTGTAGAAAAATTCAAATTGAAAATCACATGCTCATGGAGTGAGATTATTTATGTACATCAATATACAYTGGTCTATCTATTTGAKATTCTTTCCTTAATTGAAGGGATACTTCCAATGCAACCATGTGAGTATTGAACTGGTGAAAATAACTCCTTCCATTCATTTGTTAGAAAWAAWWTTCAAGTTTTATGAAGCTTACAACAAGAGGTTAGTAAGAAATGGATACTTACAACTATTATCTGAAATCATACCAACAACTGGATCATAAGAAACCTTTGAAAAATATAACTCTATGTAAAAATCCACAGGATCATGAAACTTATGAAAAGACATTTCTAGTTGGTTAAGAAAACCATCTTCCTCCTATGTGAAGGCTGATTCATCAATAAAATGATGGTCCTCATATACTTTAAAACTACCCATATGTTTTTTGATGTTTGTTGAAAGTACAGGTATATAAATTATATATATTTCCTCGTTGATCCGTGGAGTTTTTTGCTCATCAATAGGTGATAAAGAGAATTCCAACTATTGCTACAATTCTTCCCTATCTTCTTCATTATCATACATTGGTTGGTTGCTAATAAGATATGTATGTTATTTAGTAAATATCTTCTCTTTATCATTTGAATACTCAAAGGAAACAATTTGATTTTCACGACAACTTAAAATAGTAGATACATTTGATACAATGTCAAAATTATCTACATCCTAGATATCATTTTGAAGATCATCAACCTCTTGATCATAATGAAAAGTGTCTTCTACTACAACATACTCTTTAAGAATATTTGATCCTTTACTCAGTAAATCAAATTCATAACAACATTCTTGATAAAGGAAATCAACTGTAAATTTCTCTTTTCAAAACAAATGAAATGCAACATGAAAATTTCTAAGTGAAGTAATACAAGCAACTAGGAGTGATCTACACCAATCACAAGCTTCTCCATATAAGGAGTGTGTAAACAATTTGATGAGTAAATATTCATGTATAATTTTTAGCTTAAGAATGCACTCATTAAAGTCTAATAAAAACTCAGCTAGTGTTTCCCAATCGTCTTTTCTAAACCTAGGAAGGTAACCTTCCCATTCATCTCTACTAGGCAATGGATTTGGAAAACCGACTATCTTTGAAAAATCATAGAAAGCATATCAATGAGATAGGATCTTGTCCATTTCAAAATAATGGAGTATCCAATAGATATATGAATAGTGGAGTCACCATGGTGAAAGATAAGAAGTTTAAAAGTGTCTAGCTTCAGTTCACCATCCAAAGCTAGATCTAATCATCATAGTTCACCCAGGGAAGGTGTCTTCATTGTCATCCCTGACAACAACACCATTTATGTTATCACTCCAAGATTCACTCCCAGACTACAAATAAGAGTAAGCGTGGTAACATAAAAACAAAAGGAATTGATTTGTTTTGTTGATCAAGAAAAATAAAACAAGGGAAAGGACAAAAATATGATGTAAATCAATGATGAACCATTGGGCTATGGAGTCAGGAAAACACACTTCTCATTAAATGAAATCAATATTCATATCAGATAAAGGTTTATTGAATAAAGGAAGAAAAAGATAACACAAATAAGAACATACATAAGGAATATATCCTCTCTGCATAAATGAATTCAAGGTACATGAATGTAAACAGTGCCTAATAGGCAAGATACATCAGATCCTTGGATGCTCAAGAATCCATTAATAAAAGGAAACCATGATCCTCAAGGTGTACAATTCATTCAAGTAAGAAGACAAATTGGAAAAGAAAACAAGAGACACAATATGATAAAAGATATATCATGAACCTTCAATAACGAAAATGTTTACAAAAACATAAGCCCCTCAGGATTACAGTGATCATAGGCAAAGTGCCTCCTACAACTCTCTCATCTCTCTTGGCTCATGAATCCAACCCCTCTCCAATAATCTCTCCTTCCTTAAATAGAAAATAACATACAAATATCCTTAGGAGGTCTAATCCCATCTCCTCCATCGGATTCTAAGCCTTGGAGATAGGTGGCAACAATCAAAGAGACAAAAATCTAACAAACTGCTAATTTTTAGGAATTTGTTGGAAGTCATTAATAAATTGTTTCCACCTCACTGCACCAGGCCTTTGATAGAGATAAAAATTAGGTGCAGGTGTCCCTTGACATCTAAATAATCCTTGATAATCCAATTTAATCCTCCTTAACAGGTGGAAACCTCCAAACAAGGCGAATATCCAAACCGTAGACGCTACAGGAAATTTTGTAGCATCGTTGTAAAACAATTTCTGCACATTTTGTAGTTCCACTTATATGTCTAATATCTATATAACCATAATAAATTTTGAAACATTGAGAGAGGTTATTTTTATTTGGTATTCTATGAACAAAAATCTCCTCCATTTTTAAAAATTACCTTGCCATTTGATCATAATATGAGTTTTAAGTTAGTCACTCAAAACTAGCAGAAGCATCCTTGCAAACTAACTTTGCACATTTTGTAGCACCAATCCAGAATTAAACCATGTGGATTTGGTAGAGCCACTATGACACAGTCATTCATAATTTCTAGAGCCACCATTCAGTTCATCTTAGGAGATTTTGTAGCATATAAGGTAGAAAAATCGCAGAACATACTACATAGATGATTTTGTAGCACCAATTTAAAAATAACCAAATTTTCTAGTGGACATTCTTATGCTAACATGTAGTACATGAGTATAAGGATTGTAGAACCATGGATATTATGAAGGAAAAGAATTGATATGATTATAAGATGCAGGATAAACTAATGATAGGTCCACCTACGCAGCAGTATAATAATGCATAGTAGTTTGTGCTGCCACCTCAATATAATCAAGTACCACGATATAATACACCTCGTGTAGATAATAAAGGAAACATAGGAGGATTCAAAAGAGGAGGACTTGGAAGAGGAAGAGGACCAATAACCTACCATAATTGTCAGCAACCTGGAAATTATGCAAGGGATTTTCCACAGCCTCTAGTAACATGTATGTATTTTCACGCAATTGATCATACTATATAAGATTGTCCCATACTTCTGAAAAGAATGCAGGCAAAAAGGAATCAGAATAACCAAAATGTTCAATGGATTTCCATGGAAACAAGAGATGATGGGAACAAAATTAATATAGTTACTATGGGTGGAACTAAAATAGGAGCAGATGCAGTAAATCAGAATCGGATCCAACACTGGTGGGTTAGAATGAATACAACACCTCGACAACATTTTGATGTGCGCAACAAAAAATAGATATTCAAGCAGGCTAGACAAGAAATTTTGTAGGAGAAAATTGATTCTACTTCAAATGCACAACCAAAATATGATGTGATAGTATATGATATGCCTCTTCCATATGATCATAGCAATGGAGGTCATCCTTCAGAAAAGGTAATTAATCTAAGAAAATTTATGGTATCTTGCTTGAAGTTATTGAATGATAAAACATCTATAGAAGTATTACAAGGTTTATTACAAAATTAAATCTCGAAGAAGAGATGAAACTAGAACAAAAGACAAGAAATCATGTCCATAGGAAGACAAGAACAAATAGAGAGTTTAGACTGAATGCAAATATTGGATATTTTAACATGGGTGACATCACATTATATTTGGAATTTGAGGTAAATGTTCTTCCTAATAAAACATGGGAATGTATGGGGGAAACTACATTGGGGTATTCACTTATTCAGCTAAAACTAGAAAACCAACATAGAGTAATACCAATTGGTCAATTGAAAGGCATACCTATGGATTTAGATGGTGTGTGCATTATGTTATATTTTGAGATAATTAATATATTGGATAATACTACACCTTATACAACATTGTTGGGACTAGATTGGGAATTTGACAATCAAGTTATAATCAAATTGAAGACCAGAAAAATTATATTTGAATCAAGAGTGTATAGAGTCATAGTACCATTAGATCCTTCATAAGGTGGAATATATGTTGAAACAACGAAAAATAACTTTTTCACGGAATAAATCAACCATCTTTATAAAACTATTGCGTACGAGGATGATTACATTAACCCAACAACATATGGAATGATTAGTTGGAGAAGCATCATTTCTTGTGCTTCAGATTCTGACATAGGACTGGAGAATTAAAAACAAATCCTACATGAGATATCTACCATAAGATGTGAAATAATGATGCATGCACTAAGATGGGTTAGCATAGAGGTAAGAGAACCTCCAAGTTTTTATGGTCAAAATGAGTTGGAAGAATTCTTAACAAAGTTTGAGTTAGAAGTTCTGGAAATTCAAAGGTTATTAGTTTTAGATATTTCCTTGAAAGCAACAACTGCACATTGGTGGGGTACTCACAAAGAAAATATCCATTATTGGTATCAATGAAAAATATTAATGTGCATCATATTTGGCGCAAAATAGGAGAATAAACATATGGAGAAATACGATGGAAGAGAACAACCCATAGAACATAGAGGAAGATTCATAACCCAATAGAGATTGGTACCACCAGAGGAATGGACACATCATGTCATCCATTCATTAGAAAGAATACCAATAAATTGGTATACATAATTGGAACTACACATAGGTACTGAAAATTGGAAAGATTTGCAACAAAATTTTGTGATCACGTTTTCATTTGAAGATGAGAATTCAGTGATGGATGAAACACTTAAGTTGATAAAATAATTTTTTTTTGAATAACCTGAATTTAAAATTGTAACATCTTATCATAATTATAACCGACATATAGTCAAAAAACTATTACACTATTACCATGTCGCATAAGATGACCAAACAGAAGAAAAACCATGTGATATTAAGATAATATAAGTTGAAGGGGAAAGAGAAATAGAAGGCCCATAGTTATAGTCAGAAGAATTTGTTGCACCTATGAAGATAAAGAAGGTAAATATTGGAACATAAGAGAATCCAAATATTGCAAGTATTGGTGACTATTGGGATAACCAGACAATGGAAAGAATAACAGAACTACTGCGTGAGTATAGTAATTTATTTCTAGCAACGTTCTCATAGATGAAAGGGGTAGGATGAGAAATTGAAGAAATTAAGATTCATTTATGATCATATGCAATACCAATAACACAGATACCATATAGGATGAATCGAGTATATAAACAAAAAGTTAAGGGATAGATTGATAAAATGTTAGAGGCTGGTAAAATAGAACCTATTGAAGAATTTGAGTGGATTAGTCCTATGGTAGTTCAAGAGAAGAACTAATGGGGAAGAAATATTTGTGTAGACTTGAGGAAGTTGAATGATTCATGTCTTCCTTATCCCTTCCTTCCTCCATTTACAGATGGGGTATTGGAAAACGTAGGAGGGAAAGAAGCACACTTCTTTATTAGTGTATTTTAAGGGTACCACCAGATCAAAATAGCATTAAAGTATCGTCATAAGACTACATTTTCCATGAAATGGAGGTCATATCAATACACAACAATGCCTTTTGGATTGAATAAATCCCCTTCTATTTTTTCAATAGTAGTGGTAGCTACATTTAAATATTTTATACATAATGTTTTAGAGGCTTATTTGGATGATTGGACAATATTTAGCCTATTGAAATATGATGTTGAAGTTTTAAGATTAATGCTAGACATGTTTAGACAATTTCAGATCTCTTTGAATATCAAGAAATGCATATTTAGTGAACCATTTGGAATTTTTCTAGGGAATGTGGTTTTTAAACAGGGCCTATTGGTTGACCCTCCAAAGATTGTTGTCATTGTTAATTTACCACCACCTAAGGCAGTGTTCCAATTAAGATCTACACTAGGTCATACATTCTAATATATAAAGTTCATAAAGAGATACACACATATTACTTTTCCCATGGAGAAATTACTGAAGAAGGATATTAACTTTAAATGGAACGATGTGTGCTAACAAAGTTTGGATATATTAAAAGAGAAAATGGTAAAAACACCAATTATGGTGTTTCCATATTGGTCAAAATATTTCCATGTTCATTTGGATGCATATTCAATAACATTTGGAGAAGTATTAAAAAAACCAAGAGAAGATGACATAGATCATCCAATAACATTCGCAAGTAGGAAATTGTCAGAGTCAGAACAAAATTATAATACAACAGAGGGAGAAGGTTTGGATATGGTATATGCACTACAAAATTTAAAACATTATATATTAGGCCAACATTTTAAGATGTTCACAGATCACTTTCTCTAAAATACTTGGTCAACAATCCAGTGTTAGAGGGAGAATATGTAGATGGTGGTTATTACTTCAAGAGTTTGATTATGAAGTAATTGTGAAACTTGGAAGATTGAATGCATGGCTAGATAATTTGTCTAGGATAACTAATGGAAAGGAACCAAGTAGATTGGAGGAAATTTTTCCTGACACACAACTCTTTTCAGTGCATATTGATGATGAATACTTTTTTGAAATCATTGATTTTTTTAGTACAAGATTTTCCCCAAAGGAATACAACACTGCGCAAAAGAAGAATTTGGTAGTTAGAGTTGCATATTAGAAACTTATTGCATGGAACTTGTATAAAATAGGTGAAAATATCATTCTAAGGATATATCATGAAACATGAATGTCCTATCATCTTAGCAGAAGAACATGGAGGAATATTTGGAGGACATTATGTAGGAAAATCCATTGCGCAGAGGATATTACGCACAGGACTATGGTGGACAATGATTTCTAAAGATGCAAAGAAGTATTTCCAAACTTGTGATGTCTATCAAGGGGTATGAAATCCATATATGAGGGATGAGATTCCCTTAAAACCTTAGGTAACTCTTAAAGTGTTTGAAAAATTGGAAATAGACTTTGTAGGACCAATCAAAACACCATCTAGAAGATTAGAAGCAAGATACATCATTACATCAAAAAAATGTTTAAACATATGGGTTGAAGCAACAACAGTAAAATATTGCAGCACACTTCATGTTTGAAAAAGTATTTACAAGATTTGGATGCCCTAGAATTCTGATGAGTAATCAAGGAACTCATTTTATCAACAATACCATTCAGGAAATAACTGAAAAATTTGAAATACACCATCAAAATATCACTCCATACCATCCTCATGCCAATGGAACATTGGAATCATTTAATAAGATATTGGAGAATTCCCTAACTAAAATCTCCAATGTAAACAAGGATGATTGGGATTTGAAGATACCAACAATATTATGGGCCTATAGAACCACATGAAAGAAAATCACAGGGAAGGCACCTTTCATATTGGTGTATGGTCAGGAAGAAGTAGTCCCTTTGGAATATTTTATACCTATTTTTCACATTGAATCCATTACAAACATGCCAGAAAGAGGCACAACTCCATAAATATTGCCTCAACATATCGAACTAGAAGAGGAAAGGATTATGGATGGTTTCCATTAGGAAGTACAAAAAGAAAAATAAAAATATTGGCATGATAATCACATTAAGAATAAAAAAAATTAAGGAAGGATATTTGGTTCTTCTCTATGAAAAAAACTACTTACAACAACTAGGGAAATTCAGGATGCATTGGCTAGGTCCATATGAGATAAAATATGTTACAGATGGAGGTGTTGTACAACTACAGGATCTAGCAGGAAAAGGGATTCAAGGATTGGTTAATGGAAGTCGATTGAAGCTATATAGGGACACTCAAACTAGTAACCCTTAGTATTTTCATCAAAAAGAATTGTAATTGTACATAGTTGTATATAGTGGAAGCTCAAAAAGAAAGAAAAAATTGGGAAAATAAGAAAAATACAGAAAAAAGAAGTAGATGGATAAGTGTTAAACATGCATATAGTGAATACAACGCATAAGAGATAGAAATTGGTATGAAAGAAAATAAATACATTGTGCACTAGAGAAATGTTACTCGGAAAAAATAGAAGTGTGTCGATGCAAGAAGTTTCCAGAAAAAGAAAAAGTAGTGATCAAAAAAGTGTGGTGCAATAGAGCATTTATGGCACGACCTATAAAAGAAGAAAATGTGAACAAGAAGACTCATTGTGACTTTTTGAAAACAATAGATAAGGAACAAAACCTATTACGAGTAGGTTATTTCTAGGTATCTAGTTACGATTAAGAGGAACCCATCTAGATTTAGAAAAATGCTACCACCGAATATTGGAGCTCCCAACCGAATCACAGGTAAAACATGAAGTTTCATGAGGTCTCCATAGGACATAGAAAATGATGGGGAAAACTCAATTCATCCTAAAGGAGTGGTGGACATGGACACCATTCATTCCTCGATAATCGCATTGGTTAGTATGATGATTGTATAGGAGTAGGAACAACAAATCTTCATGACAGAGGAAATGGATATCGACCCACAGGGAAAAACAAAAAACCATATCACAGAGAAAAACCCCATACAAAAAATTGGATTAGGAACAAAAAAAACACAAGTAAAACGTAATGAGGAATATGATGAACGAACAGATTCTGATGAAGTGCAACACCATTCAGCAAAGCCAATGCAATATTTGGATGAATAAGTACAGGTTGAATATATCGCATACCAACAAAAATAAGACACAAAATAACATGAGGAAGAGAAACAGGTGGACATGGCAGGTCCATCAAGAGGAAAGAATAAGACTAGGGAAAAATATGTCACGCTAAGAACACCCAACAAGAATAATGAACTAACACTATCACTGTTGCAGATACCTAAAGAAGTCAAAGTAGTTGGTGACATAATGGGTTTGTCAACAAACTGAAGTGTGTTGATCATGATGTGGAAAACATAGGGAAGTTTCTTGAGTTCACGAAACAAATTTACATGGAGAGTAAAGGAGAGGTTCCATTGGGAGATCCCATTTTGGAGCCAAAACAATGGATTGCATGACTATATAAGACATGAATCATGAACCTTTTAGAAATTCCCCACTTTGGGATAGGAAAATATGTAAATGCATGTGTCAAACAATTACTGGAACTGGTACATGGAAGCATCTTATGGATGCATAGGCCTATATCCATAGATATGGACTTAATTGTAGAAATTATAGGATTACTAACAGATGGAGCAAAACCAGAGAAATACATGGATGAAAAAACTAAAGAAAAATCTTTGGAAGATGAGATGATGAAAAAATATGGGACTGGTAGAGGATCCAGGGGAATGGATATTAGACAGATAAATTAACCAACAACTAAGTTTACAAAAAAATTGATGGAATGTAAACTTTTTAGAAAATGTTACAAAGAGGAAGCCCATGCAGGAATAATAGAAGCATTCACACAGTTCACAAAGGGGAGTCTACTCAGTTGGAATTGTTGAAAATTCAACAAGAAACATCTGTCTAATTTATTTTTCCCTTAAATAAATTGGACAATAAATAATAATCTATTATCTCATAATTGCTTGAAATAATTAACTGAAATGGCAAATCATTTAACTATGGGAAATTCGAGTTCAAAGGTTGTCTGGTAAGACATGGAGGTGACTTGAAGTTGTAATAGAGTTATAAGTGTAGTTATGAGAGTTGTAAAGTAGTTTAACTCAGTTAAGTGAGTTAAGCCCAGTTTTACTAGTTGTAATTGAAGTTACACTAGTGAGAGTTCAATGAATTAATTATTAATTAATTCAAATCAGTGAACTCACATGCAACTGAAGATTCACCACGGTTAACCACATGCATGTCAAATCTAGTGGAGACCTAGTTGAGATAACAGGTGAAAGGGACATTTTGGCTATCAGTTGTGATTTGAGTGAAGCGCACTCATGAAATCACACATGTAGTGGATATGCTCATGAGCATGTGAAAATTATGAAATTCAAATTCATTGTGAGAATTCTATTTGCATGGATTTTGCAGAGGAGGCAGGCTGTCTGAACACAGAGAATTGGCACATGTATTTGCTGAATTTTTTGTATGACAGTGTGAGACGATTGTTTTGTACTGAGTGCTATTGGATTAGAGTTTTGTATGAGATTGTTTCATGATCCATGATATACATAATATACGATAGTGGGGTTTTTAGCTTTATGCTTTCCTGGAAAAACTTATGTGTTATGTGTTCTTGATATTTCACTTTGCGATCATGGTTTAAATTTCCACAAGAATATTAGTAGAACTGATTATGTATTTAATAGTGGCATATAATTGTTAGATTAGGAGAATCGCAGGAAATACATTAATTGTATTGAAATTTCTACATGGTATCAGAGCCACGGAGCCATGGAAGTGAGGTGTGAAAATTGTAGTATTTTTGCAGGTCCCATCTCTGGGAGGGTGCGAACCTCAGTACTGAAAACTAGTAATTGGTCAGGTGTGAACATCCCAAGGAAGGAAGGATTGCAGTAGTTGAGTTTTTGGTTGGATAAAATTCGAATTTGCAGAAGGACTTTCTTGGTGCTACAGTTGATTCAAGATTGAAATTTCTTTCAATGGGTTGAGGTTGGAGTATGCACTTGAGGACAACTTGAACTACATTGCTTGGAAGGACAGTATGGAAGTAGTACTCGAAGACAATGGATTGAAGGAATACATTGACAAATATGTTCCTAAGCTATATGCGACAGACACTGCAAATATTGATGCATGAAAAAAGAAAGTGGCAAAGGAAAGAAGGATTATGTTGGAGGGAGTACGAGACCACATTGTCTCAAGTCTCCATGGGAAATCCACACCACATGCAATGTGGAAGGTTTTGATGGATTTGTTCCAAAACAACAACGACCATAGGAAATTGACACTCAAAGATAAACTCAGGAAGATCAATTTGGAGAAGAGCGACTCCATTCCAAAATATCTCACGAAATTTGTCCAATGTCAGGATGAGCTTGGAAGTGTGGGAATAACAGTCATTGATGATGATTTGGTGAGCTTGGCGCTCTTAGGACTTCCCAAGAGTTGGCACAGTTATCAAGACTCTGTTGATGGAAGGGAAAAAATTCCAGATTGGGAACGACTATGGTTGTATCTAGTGCAGGAGGAGTTCAGGTAGAACACCAGAGGTGGATCTTCATCAAAGAGTGATGATGAAGAGGATTTTTCTTTGACTGCAAAGGCAAGGAAAGGGAAATGGAAGAAATTTCATTCAAAATCTGAGTCTAAATTCAAGAAGCTGGATTTGTCCAAAGTGAAGTGTTTTCACTGTCACGAACATGGGCATCTCGCTACTAACTATTCACAGAAGAAGAAGAACAACAAGATGATGCTAGAGATGCAACTGATGAGGATCTTGTCTCACAATTTGAGCTTGACTTCTCTTTGATCGCATGCATGGCATCAAGTGCATCAGGATCGGTGTGGTATTTGGATAGTGGCACTTCCTACCACATGACGGGAGATAAAGAGTCTTTCAGTGACTTGGAGGAGAAAGATCTCATAATGCATATAGAGATGGGTGATGATGGACAACATAATGCGACTGGTATTGGTACCATTACCTTTTAGAGGGAGTCAGGTAAACCATTTCAATTGAAAAATGTTATGCATGTTACAGATCTGAAGAAAAACTTGGTCTCAGTCGCAATGTTGGAGGACAAAGGCTATGACATTGTTTTCAGTGATGGAAAATATTTCTTGTGACATAAAGCAACGGGTCAAGTCAAAAATATAGGGATTCAAGTAAAGAATATATACATACTAGAGGTAGATGGCTACGGTGCCATGATGGGCAAGGCAGAAAAAGTGGTGAGTCGGGATGAGGGTGAATTATGGAATAGGCAATTGGGCCATCTTCATCATGGAGCCTTGAAGATCATGAAACAAATATCTACTAGACTTCCAATGGGAACACTTGCTCAGTTATATCAGTGCAAGGGGTGCACCATGGGGAAGTATGCAAAGTCCACCTTTCATGAAAAGGAGAACCATGCTTCGGTGATCCTAGAGAGGATTCACACAGACGTGTGTGGACCATTCTTGGTTGCTTCAATAGAAAATCATAGGTATTATGTTATTTTTGTTGATGAATTTTCTCGTAAATGTTGGATATTCTTCATGCAGAAGAAGGATCAAACATTCTCAAAGTTTTGTGAGTTTAAAGCATTGGTGGAGAAAGAGTCGGGGAAGCAAGTGAAAGCTATAAGGAGCGATATGGTGAAGAATACATCTCTAACAAATTCAAAGACTTCTGCAGTAGAGAAGGAATTCAAAGAGAAGTTAGAACTCATAGCGCGTCATAACCCACAACAAAATGGGGTCACGGAGAGAAAGAACAAAATGATTGTGGGTGTAGCATGATCAGGGCCTAACAATGCATTTGTGGGTAGAAGCATGCAATACTGCGGTTTATGTGAAGAACCGTTGTCCTCATAGAATACTTGGCATGAGTTCACCTGAAGAATCTTTCACTGGTAAGAAACTTGATGTTTCTCATTTTAAATTTTTTGGCTCATCTATTTATGTGCATGTGACCAAGGATTCTAGGAAGAAGCTGGAACCGACTGCTAAAGTTGGGATACTTGTGGGGTACACAGAAGCACCCCATAATTATCGTGTGTATTTTTCAAACAGTAAGATGATTGTTATGTGACAGGATATAAAATTCAATGAGGGGAAAGCCATGCGGTTGTCGCTTGAGAGGGAGCTAGACTTGCATGAAGAAGAGGAACTGATGGTTCCCAAAGATGAGTCTCAATATGTGGATCAACCACATGAGGAGGTTCACGGAGTGGAGGAAACCACTCAAGCAGATCCATCCATAAAAAATGGTAGAAAGTGCACCACAGAAGCTGATAGATTGAGACTAGATGTTGCACAGAATGTAGGAGCCCCTACGTCACAGCACAGACATAGACAGTCTCCTGATCAATTTACTGGATACATGGATCTCATGAGAAAATGTATTGTGATTGAACCATCTTCCTTTCAGGAAGCAGTGCAGGATCCCACTTGGGTTGATGTTGTTGGGCTCGAGATATGATCATTTTCATGATGTTTATTATACACTTTTGCCATATGTATATATGGGTTTTTCATCTTTTTGAAGGATCTTTTTGGAGAATTTGATGATAAAATGGTATGATCGACATAAGGTATGTGTAATTCATGTTTAATGATTAAATCAAGTGTAATTCATCATGTTCTATGATTTCCAAGAGTTAATTCATGTTTTTTTGCTGTTACAAGGCAAAACACACCATGTTTCTAGTTCTGGCACTTGATCCGGCACTCGATCCGACATTCAATCTGACACTCGTTCCGGCACCCAGTATTGCACAAAAATGCAAGGCGAGTTGGTGGTTATGGAATTGGCTTCTAGTGATGGACAAATAAGGCACATGGGTTTTCTTCATGATTTCCCCCTCTAGCTACTAAGCTCAAGACAACTCGATTTCAGTTGTCCAAAGAAGGCGATTATTTGCTCACTCAGTTTCGCCAGTTAGGGAACCATTAATGAAATTTACCAATTTTAGAAGTAGTTTGAACCTCCTATAGTCGACCACTTGGTCTGTAAATCTTATAAATACCACTGTGGTGGTCATACAATATCTAAGGAGTAGTAGACAAAGTACAGGATAGAGATAAAAACGTTTTCTTTTGTTTTTGCATTTTTCAATTGCCAGAATTGTATAAGATTGGGTTTTTCAAGTTTTAATGGTGAAATCATTTTGTTGAGCTCGTGGTGTGCATTTGAGAGGTGACCACGACTTGCTGGGGGGCCCACCAGCAGTCTGGTAACTGTTCTTTGTGTTATTTATGCATTTCATAGCTTAGATGTCTCTTTATTTCCTGTACATGAACTGTTCCTTCATTTCTTTAATTTGTTGTTGTAGTTTAATTGTTTTAATTCTCTTTTGCAGGTTAGTATGGAGGCTTTTTGTTAATATGCATTGAATTTATAATTAGGAACAAGTTTGCAAACTCATACACTAACCCCACATGCATTTATATGTTAGATTATGCTTTGATTTATGATTGTAGAATCTAGTTTAAAACTAAGTTTGAGATAGAATAGAACAAAAATTTGAGTTTATGTTTTCTTTAACAAGGTTTCGGTGGATGGATAGTCATTAATCTTTAGTTTTCAATTCTAGTTTGTTGATCTAGTTGCCATTTAGTTTTTTTTATTTAATTCATCATTTAGTTGCTTATTTGCTTTCTTGTCATATGCTGAAATAGTCTTTAAATTCTGTTTATGAGTATTTTTCCTTTTTGCAATTTGAATTATTAAGATAGAGCTAGTTTAGTTTATGTTATGCAATTTATTTCTTAGATTTAGATTGAAATTTCAAGTTGTAGTTAATGAATGAATTTAGTATAGCATAAGTTTTCTTATATTAGTATAGAATGCCTTTGAATTTCATAGATTAGAAAACAGTTTCTTGTTTTCATAGAAGAGATAGTTTCCTTTATTGCTTTCAATATAATAGATTTCCTTTCATGCATTGCATTGATCATTTAGATTTCCTTTCACGCATTAGAAATAGTTTTGCATTAGGCATTTAGTTCACTTGCCTCTTAAGCTAGATAGTTGTTCAATGAGAATTTTTGCTTGCAGTAGTTAGTTGCCTTTGCTTATTTGTCTTTTGCTTTCGTAGGTTAGTTAGTTGCCTTTTCTTACTTGCCTTTTTCTTTAGTAGGTTAGTTAGGTGTCTTTTCTTACTTGTCTATTTTCTTTAATAGGTTAGATAGGTGTTTTTTCTTACTTTCTTATTTATTTTCTTTCATAGGGTAGTTGCTCATTGGATGTAGGTTGGCAAGTTAAAGAAGTTTTCTTTTTTCATTTGCTTATTATGCTTACTGGTTTGATTTTGCTTATTGTTGAACTATTTTGCTTTACATAGGGTTTTACTTGCTTTCTTAGGAACCATCCATCGATCCTTGGCCCAAAAGTACTTAGGTTACCTAGTTTAATTTTGCTTAGTAGGGTTTGCTTGAGTACATTAGCCTTAGATAGTTTCTTTCATTAGTTAGACTATACTCCTACCAACCTTTTACCTTTCACATATATTTTGCTACAACTCTAAGTTTACTTACCCCAGGTTGACAATTTAATTGAGGGTAGTTTAGTGTCTTTTTTAGTACATATAAATCACCTAACATTTTGGTGTTGTTGTTGAGGAGTTGTCTGAAGGTAAGAAGTAGTTAGGAAATATATCATCCTTAGACCTTATCGTTATCTTGGTGGCGGGGAAACTTTAAGACGAGAGGCAAGAACCTGCGCATCTTCTATAGAAGGTTCCCCCAAACCCAATGGTAGTTTTTCTTTTTCTTTTTGTTTTCTTTCATGAATAGACCTAGAAACCAAATGGTAGTTTTTTCTTTTGTTTTTGCTTTCTTTCATGAATAGACCTAGATACTGACAAGGTAGATACATTAAATCTAAATCAGACCTTTCAAACAAGGTTCCTTCCGATCTCTTTGGGGGAAGGAACATTCCACTCATAAACTCTGCAGACTGATACCAAAAAATAGGAGCTAGCTCAACTCAAAGAGATAAAGTAGTCTATGAAGAGACTAACACAAGGAGCACTATATAACAAGAAATTGAAGCATCAGTAATAGTGGGATAGGAGGCAAGACCACTCGAGCCTTTCACACAACCAAACAATACAACCTTTGTTTTCTTACCACCATCAGGAGATCCTAACTTTGTGGACATCATCTTTGTGTGAACTAAGTTTTATCAAATGACAAGATGAATTCAGAAGAAACCATTAGCCTGAGGGAACTTTCTCAAATCCTAGCAGCAACTGAGATTTCTTCTTTTCGAGAAGAACATATTTTGGCAGCAACCAAGAACTTGTCTAGCTCTCTGGAAATATTAGAAGAGTCGAGGTCCTATGAGATACAAAATGATTTTTCTTGCCAAAATGCAAAGGAAGCTAAAAAATTATGGACTACATATAATAGAGAGCAATCATTAAGACCTAAGATTGAGGAGTTCTCAACATCCATCTCAATAGATCCTTCATGTACTTCAGAAATCAATCATCGATAACAAGAGGATCTGCATAGCATGATGAAGGAGAGCATAGAAATTACTGTTGATGAACATCAAGATTACATTGAAATTTGGTTTCAAGAGGTCATCAAGCCACAATACTATTCTCTTCTTCAACACCTTCTGATGCCAAAACAAGTAGGTTGCTTGGTTCTTCATATCCAGGTAATCACTGTGGTAAATATTTCATGTATGGATATCAGTATGTTTCTTATATTGCTCCACACATGGTTACATTGGAAGAGTTATTACACTTGAATAAAGATTTTCCCTTTATTTTTAGGTAGGGTAGGATAGTAAATAAAAGCTTCATGTTGTTAGTTTAGCTTAGAAGTCTAATGCAGCCTCATTTTACATTTTCTTTTAATAAAACAGCTATGAGATACATGTTCCTATGACTTGATCTCATTGATCTCCTTAGGTTATTATATTTTAGAGTGTGGATTTTTCAAATAGTTTTAGAGATCTTTGTAGGTATTTATATCACCAAGGGTAGACAATTCCAAGGAAATAGAAAAGAAATATTTTCTTCAAAAACATTGTTACACTTGGACCTTGTTGTCTGCTAAGCATCAAATGAATAATGACTTGTTGTAGTTAGCCATGTTTTTGCAAAGATTTTCATCTTCTTGTTCTTAAGGCATATTAAGAAGCAATTGATCTTGAAAACCTTCATCACTATATAAGGAAGTGACACCGTAACCATCAAACCTAGATGTCTCTCGTACAATTTTTCCAAGAAACCTGAGTAAGTGAGTCAAGTGTCTTTATCAAAGAGTAACAAGGAGGTCTAATTAGCAATTAGTCATGGAAACATCACAATAATTACAAAATATGAAAGTGAGTTGATCCTAGAGATGTATTTTTGTTCTTTCTCAATGGTACCATCCACTACACACTAAATAGCTTGATTATATCATATCTTTAGATAGGCCACGTCCGCTTAAGTATCACTTACATTGGAAGAATCACTAATAATATAACGGAAATTCATCCTCTAACATAAATACCATCCCAATTAAAAAAAAAGAGAGAAAGAAAAAGTTGTTTTCAGAGTTGTCCCTCCATCTTCTTGCATAAAGCAATCTTAGACTAAAATTTTAAAAAGTTGGAGGGCCAGTCTCTGAGGGTTTAAGAGGTTAACCTATCGCGATACTGAACATGTCTGATGGCAGTGGGTACCTACCTATGGTATGACTAGGTAAACCCATCGGAGTACTAAACAAGCATGCTGGCAGCATGGCATTCTACCTAGCGAGGATGGTAATCTAACAAAAACATAAATAATAAATTTTAACTTGTCCTGATATACGGCATTAATTGCAGACAAAGATGACATGAAGTATGTGTGGTTAAGCTAAGGTTAATGAACTCCATAAAATTTTCATTGGGAAATAGCTCTAAGACTATCTTGAAACTCTCTTGCCTACCTCTTCTTATCTATATATAGGATCTCTTATCCTATAGGTGGGGCCATCTCCTAACTTTCTCATCAAAACAATTTGTGAAATTTATTTCTACACTTGACACACTATAAATCTTCGGTTATTGGGGGATACTGACTAGTTTCCTATACTTTTGATTGTGAGGTGTCACAATACTTAGGTGTGGGGGAGGGGTTCGTGGGATGACAAATGATTATTTCCTAGAGAAATAAGTCTTTGTAAGAATTTTTGTATTATTACCATGATACAGGTTATTACATTGTGGTGCATGCCGTGGCCCTCCTGGTCCGACCGCTCTCACCAGGACCTTCTTTCACTTAGACCGAAGAGATAAAACGCCCTCAGATCGCGTATCGGGACCTTTCTTCACCCACAGGGTACTATGTTGATCTCCCGGCTATTTTCTCGGAAAATCGGGTTTCACAATATCGCAAAACCTGAGTTCGCGGTTCTCGAGCTGTTCAAAACCCTGAACCCCGATGGGTCAAAGGGTCAATGCTTCCGTGCTTTGTCGAGGATTTCCCTATCGGGAAATCAGAACTCGCGATGTCAATGACTTGGAACTTCAACCTCCAAGGCCTGATATGTCGATTCTCCGATGACACCTGTCCTCACTGCTATTGCTTGGACCCCACACACTTGTAGCGATAGGGAATTCATGAATTTCGCGGCACCGTTTCACAGGACCTTCCAAATCCCGAACCCTGATCCTCCGAGATCTCATGCCACCTGTCCCCGTCTCGATCAACGGCTCAAATGACCTCAGGAAATCGCGAATCGCGATTTCGACAAGTATGAAACTCTCACCTTCATGAACCCCGATACGTTGAACCCCGATAGTCGGTTCCCTCCTTGCGCCTAAGGGCTAAACCTCGCGCAACTTTTCCAAGATCTGACGGTCAGCGGGATTTCGCAATTTCTCCTCTACGAACTTCTGGTCATGGATTCTCCTCTTTGAGGATTTCTTTTGCTCCACATATTTTTCCTGCTCGACCTTCTCCTGGGTCTATTCCCACAGTATCCACGAAGGA
Source organism: Picea sitchensis (assembly GCA_010110895.2). Lineage (NCBI taxonomy): Eukaryota > Viridiplantae > Streptophyta > Pinopsida > Pinales > Pinaceae > Picea > Picea sitchensis. Next base: position 4,115 of record SNQJ01S0090099.1, on the reverse strand, counting down.
ACTATCCCTCCTGAGTTTGTCAACTCTGACTCCCTCAGAGAATTTTCACATGCTCCTCGCACTCAACCCAACAACTCTCGAAGTGTTGAGTTCTTCCTGACTCTGTGCACTTCCTGCAACAGTAGTCTATGCCTTTCTTTGTTCAGACTAGCGGCTGAAACTTCGAGTTCGACCAGCACTTCTCCTGCACGACTCAAACAACCCAATTCAACTTCTGGGCAGATGAGAATAAGAGTCTAACTATTGAGCCTACATCAACGCACTCTATGAGGATGAATTCGACTACACTCTATGCAGGAATCTCCGGGCTCAAACAGAGAAACAATTGAAACTCATTATTTTCTCTCCCACAGACTTCAATTAAACCTCTGAAATCACATGCACAACATATTCAAAAGCAAATGCATACAAGAAAGCAAACGTCCATGATCATAATATCAACACAGAGAAACAACACAAACCATGGAGTTGAATCAAAGACTCTCTTCTATTAATTCAATCTGTACAAGGGTGTTCTTCACAGGTTCTCTACTTTGCTATGCTCTTCTCTTCTGAATGCTTCCATCATCAACCACCCTACAATGTACAAAGGAGGGTGCCTATATTCCGTTTTCCCTCTCAAATTCTACAACTATCAAATCTACAATTAATTCCTATCTAACATCATTAAATCTATTAAATGCCTTCATATCTACTAAGGACGAGAGATTAAAGGCTCAAGGTCCCCTTTACAATACAAGTGCGCTTCTTTAAATATGACTTCATTAAAGAGCGGCGCAACAACTTCCAAAGCATTTCAAAACTGATATAGGCATTGTCCAACTGTTCTTTCTTCTCCACGCGCTGGCTCGCTTGATGAGTGAGCGATGCTCCTGCATCATACTCGTCGGTTTCAAAGATTTCATGGGCTCCTGTCCATGAGCTCCTTCATAGTGTGTCCATGCTTCTGTATAACTGCTTCTGTCTCCCAGTTGGAATCTTCCACTAGGTGATTCTTCCACTTCACCAGGTACTCAAAATACTGCTTTCGCCTAGTCTTCTTGCCCAATCGCTTGTCCAGTATGCACTCCATCCGTGGTTTTTCTGCTACTGGTAATTTCTTCTGCCACTGGATCACTGGTTCCTTATTCCCAGTTTCTTCTTCTCCAGCTCTATATGGGTACAAATCCAACACATTAAAAATCGGAGATATCCCGGTGCCATCTGGCAACTCAAGCTCATATGCATTCTCTCCGAATTTCTTCAGGACTTTGCATGGCCCAATTTTCTTCATCTTGAGATTGTTATATGTTCCCCTTGGGAACCTTTCCTTCCTTAAGTGCGCTAGAACGAGATCACCAACTTCAAACTAAAGTTGTCTCTTTCGTTGATCGGCTCTACGCTTGTACTCCTCATTGGACTTCTGCAATCGCTGCTTCACCTAGCTGTGAAGTTCCTGCATCGCTCCAGCGAATTCTTCTGCGCTCGCACTGCTAGTTCCAGCCTGTTCTGACTCCCTGAGCTCCGAAACTCCCCTTGGCTATGTCCCATATAAAATATGGAATGGAATTTTTCCTGTACTCCGATTCACAGAATCATTGTACGCAAATTCTGCCTGTGGTAATATCTGGTCCCAACTGTTATGGTGCTCTGTCACCAAGCTTCTCAATAAATCCCCCAGACTTCTGTTCACCACCTCCATTTTCCCATCCGTCTGCGGATGGTAAGCTGAACTAAAAGCCAAATTAGTTCCGAGCTTCTTCCATAGCATCCTCCAAAAATGACCTATGAATTTTGTATCCCTGTCCGAGACTATACTTCTCGACAATCCATGTAGTCGCACAATCTCTTTGAAAAAAAAGTTTGCGATGTGGGTCGCATCGCTGGTCTTTTGAAATGGAATCAAATGTGCCATATTCGAGAACCTGTCCACCACCACAAAGACAGAATCAACCCCTCTCTGTGTCTTCGGCAATCCCAGAACAAAATCCATACTGATTTCCTCCCATGGCTTCTCAGGTATGGGTAATGTCTGATAAAACCCTGCGTTCTTCTTTCGACCCTTTGAATGTTGACAAATCCTGCATCTGTCAACAAATATTTTAACATCCACTCGCATACCCGGCCAAAAATACGATTCGCTTAACTTCGCAAATGTTTTGTCATGCCCAAAATGACTTGCTAAGCCTCCGTTGTGCTTTTCCTTCAACAGGTTCTCCCTCATGTAGAAATTTGGTATGCAAAGTTGATTGCCTTTGAATAGCAATCCCTCCTGGATCATGTAATCTAACCACGGGCTCCGATCCCTGAGAACTGGATTCTCAGCTGCTTCATATGCTTCCCTGAAGTTTTCATCACCTGCATACATATCTTTCAGATTTTCAAAACCCAATGTTTTGACTCTGAACTCTTGCAACAGTAAACATTTCCTGCTCAAAGCATCAGCCACTTTGTTAGCAGTTCCTGAAATGTGTTTGATCACAAATGTAAAATTCTACATGTACTCTACCCATTTTTCATGCTTTTGGTTCAACTTATCTTGTTGACTCACAAACTGCAATGCATGATTATCACTGTACAACACAAATTCCTTGGGTATCAAGTAATGCCTCCACTTTTTCAATGCCTGTATGATGGCATAAAACTCCTTATCATATGTGGAGTATTTCAGCTTTTCTTCATCCATCTTCTCACTGAAATATGCCACCGGTCTGTCATCCTGACTCAAGACCCCTCCTACGGCATATTCACTCGCATCACATTTCACTTGAAATGTCTTCTGGAAATCAGGCAACACCAGAATTGGTTGCTCGGTTATCTTCCACTTCAACAGATTGAAGCTCCTCTCAGCCTCTGATGTCCAGTGAAAAACTTTATGTCGTTTTTTTACGGTGTCCATCATTGTTGCGCTAATTCCACTGAAATTCTGAATGAATTTCCTGTAGAAACTAGCCAATCCATGGAAACTTCTCATCTCAAAAACATTCCTCGGTGACGGCTAATTCCTGATTACTTCCACCTTCTCAGGATCCATTTTCAATTCATTTGTTGATATAACAAAACCCAAGTAAATGAGTTATGTCTTCATGAAGGAACACTTCTTCATGTTGATCAACAACTTCTCTTGCTGCAGTCTTCTCATCACAATAGCCAAATGTTTTAAATGCTCAGCCTTGGTCTTGCTGAAAATCAGTATGTCGTCCAGATATACAACGACAAATTTCTCGATGAATTCCCTCAGGACTTCATTCATCAGTCTCATGAAGGTGCTCGATGCGTTTTTTAAACCAAATGGCATGACCAACCATTCGTACAAACCTTCATTTGTTTTGAATGTTGTCTTCCACTCATCTCCCTCTCTCATGCGAATCTGGTGATATCTGCTCTTCAGATCAATCTTTGAGAAGTAATTTGCCCTACTCAGGCAATCCATCAGATCATCCATTCTCGGCAGTGGAAATCTATACCTGATGGTGATTTTGTTTATCTCTCTGGAGTCTGTACACATTCTCCAGTCTCCATCCTTCTTCGGACTTAGTACTGTCAGAACAACACATGGACTTAGACTCTCTCTGACTAGTCCTTTATCCAGCAAATCCTGTACCTGTCTTTTGACTTCCTCGTTCTCCTGAGGCGTCAATCTGTATGCTTCTTTATTCGGTAGACTTTCTCCCGGTATGAGGTCAATATGGTGACTCAAACTCCTCATCGGTGGCAACGAACGAGGTAGTTCGTCTACGATGATATCAGTGAACTCTCCCAACAGTTTCTGAATCTCGTCTGGTAAGTCATCCACTCTTGTGCTTGTCAGGACAATTCTTGGCTTCCTGACAACAAAGAATTGTGGATCTTCGTTCTTCTCTATCTCTGTGAGAAGTTCCTTCCCACTCATAAGAAGTATGGTGTTGTTTACTTCCGGCTTCACTTCTTTATCCTTTATCGGAAGAAATTTATGAATTCTCCCATTCTTCTCTAGTGTATATGTGTTCATCTTTCCGTCATGAATCACATTTCTGTCATACTGCCATGGTCTACCCAGCAATATGTGACATACGTCCATGGGAATGACATCACACAGAATCTCATCATGGTAATTCCCAATCTTGAATTTAACTAAGCATTTTTTAGTGACACTT
>SNQJ01S0090098.1:63192-77830 GCA_010110895.2 Picea sitchensis | reverse complement strand
AGTTTCATTATGTCTGGATTTTGATTTTGATTGTGCTAGTAGGATGGAAGGAACTGGGTTATTACCAATGCATGATAATAGTTGATAGAGGTAATATGGTCGCGCGGTATGCCAACTTATGGAATACGCCCAAAAAAAGGATGAAACAAGAAAATAATGTTACATTTTATGTATACTTTGATTCAATCAGGTATATAATTGAACATACACTTCACATCTCAACTGAGATAGTATAAACCTACAAGGATATTGTGCAATTCAAAGCAGGGATGCACCATATGTACTTGTAGGAGAAAAAGGACCATGCGCTCCAATGGTTGCCAACCAACTATAGGTTGAAAATAGAGGATCTCTCCTTGATTGCTAATGATTGGGAAGATGGGTGGAAAAATCCAACAGAATAAATGGGCCACCCGAAAGAGGAAGAAGAACAAGACAGAGGTGAGGAAGAACTAGATGAGAGGTAAGGGAATGACCAGAACAATGGCTCAGGAAACATTCTTGGACCATCAATAGGAGAAACACAGTCCTCAATCCCCATAGTAGGAGTAAAATGGAAACATAAGGGGAAGGATCCAATAGGAGGTTCATGCAAGAAGTCCAAAGCGCACAAGGTACCCCTAGTCTATACGTTGACCAATGATGACATGGACTGAATCGACTACCAAGTATTTGACACTACAGAAGAATCCATTGAAGAAGCTATGAGGAAAGAAGAAGAAGAACACCAGAAGGTGTAGGATTAGTTGGTAACATTACAATAGATCTTGGAAGAAGCACGAATAACACCAGAGAACAGGCATGAGGAGGACTGTCCACAAGTTCAGTGGAGGAAGTGAAGGTTACTAATCGAGTCTTGACTAAGCTAGTTGTTGGGCACAGATCGTTACAAATCGAGATAGACACAATTGAGTTCCCAACGACATAACTATAAGAACATATGAAGATAGTTATCCACTTGAACATATTGGTGTCACAAATGACCATACACATATTACAAAGCTTACAAATAATCATTTTGCATTAGATTAGGCTTCGTGCAGATGAAGAAAATCGAGAAATGACCAAAGTAATGGATGAGTGGACTTAGTTTCAACAACAATATGCCACTGGGCTCCAGCAAAAGAGTGAAGTTGAAGGAAGAGTGGAAGCATCAATGAAGGAAAATAAGGAGGCCAAGGAAAGGTCCAGAAAAGCTCTAAAAGAAAAGGATGAAGCCAATATAATGGTGTAGAAGACACAAGAGGTCATCCAGAAGTTGTACAAGGAAATTCTAGAAGTACAGATAGTAGTAGAAGCTACTATGGAGGAGTAGGTCTTGAAAATTGGTGAAGCCATCAAAGGCTTCCACACGAAAATAGAGGATCTACAGTTGCACAGTACACCGGGAAAACCACCGAAGGAAGGATCAAGAAGAGAGAGAATGGCGATGACATTCGTGGGTAATGTTAGTATCCAAATACTAAATATTCAATTTTTTCCTTCTTGCAGGAATGTGGTTATTCTTGTAGCACCAAAAAGTGTTGTTCCTGAGCACCAGTATTGCATATGCTAGAAGTAGTGTTGATCTTTTAAGCTTGCCTCATTAGAGAGGAAGTACATGAAGGGTGGAATTCCTTATTCCATACACCTTTGACATAGTGCTATGATGCCTTGATTGAGATAAATTGGCCTTTGTACTAAGTAAAACATGTTTAAAGTTGATTGCCTGTGGATTAAAAGGCAGTTTTCTGGCAAAACAAAAATGGTATTATAAAGCCAATTTTGGTTTATATGGTCAAGTTTTATGCTCTCGGTTTTCTTTTACAGACTTACCGATTATTTTAGAAAACGTTATTAGTCRGGAGCCAATCTCCAAACACCTGCCATCAAACACAACACAGATTAGCCACAACACATAACACATAAGCCAAAGACAACGCACTAGCACCACACCAAGCCACAACGAGGAGGAGTTATCCTGGCTGTGGAACAATTTGTCTTGCAAACAGAAATCATTGCCATCTATTCCGACAATCAGAATTCATCATGAAGGGTTATGCGAAGCAAAATACCGTCGGCAATGTGGTTTTCTATTAAGATTGGAAAATATTTCTTGGGCATATTGACGTCTTTTTCAACACACTATCGAGTACCATATCGGATAAACATTTCTACGATTAGGGATGTCATTATTTAAGCCACATGGTGGGAGGTGTCATGGCATGCAATGAACAACGTTTTGATGCCATTTTAAATAAGAATATTCCATTAGTTCTTAGTGAAGGGGCCTTGGATATGGTGAACTTTGGACCTAAAGATACAATTCTGTCTCACTTTAGTCACTGAAGTTTTCATGTGCGACCAAGTAACTCTTATGCGAACTACAGTGGAGGAGAACAAGAAATTTGTGGAGTTCGTGTCTAAGAATCTCAATAATTCCTCTTCTTCTGTGAGGATATTGTTACCTGAGAAGGGTGTATCTGCTCCTGGTAAGCCTTTCTATGATCCACAAGAAAAAAGCACACTAATAAATGACCATCTTCCTGAAGCACGTGAGGTTGCTCGCAAAATTTCCTTGGAACTATGAATAGCATGATCGATGATGCAGAAGCCCAATGAATGATCACTACTGGAAAAATTTCCTGTGGATTGGAAGGCCATGGATTCTCGAAAGCCTGTGCAAATTGAAGGCGAAGGAAGCAAATCAGAAATTGCAAAAAAGGAACAATGTGCTGACTCAAGTTATAAAAAGGTACATGATTGATCTTGATGAACAGATAACTGATTATCTCATCCCCAGATTTTCAACAACTAAGGTTGCGTTGTTCAGGTCGCATTAGCTATCGAAATCCTTGTAATATACAGAAGATTAGCAGGTGGCAGAATTTTGGTCAAATTGACTTCTTCTAGATTTTTATATGATGAATCATGCTCTAGGTGATAAAGATAAATCGAGAAAGAATTTATATTCTCCCAAATGGCTCTAGTGGTAGTTGAAAACTCAATTGTTGATAAGGGTTATTATCTCTTAAAGATAGGATCTCCTCCTTTTTGTTGTAATTAGATTAATTTCTTTTTGACATGTAGCTTGAGATCCACTTTCTTGGGATCTGTAACAGTTATGTAAAGGCTATTTATTCTATGCATTCGAGAGGAGAAGGAGGGGGGGATTCAGTTTTCTGAAGGTCCGAGAGGGTTCAATAGAGATTAGGAATGCAGGACTGAGACTCTCTTTATGATTGTAAAGCAGGAACTATTTCATTTTACACTCAAATGCTACAACCCTTTTGATGAGAAGACTTTGTCCTCTACTCTCATTCTTCCTTTTCTTACTTTAAAAAACATGTTATATTTGTGATGCATTGAATATATCTTGTTATGTTGATAAGGAAGTGAAGATTTCACTGATTTCTTTCCCATTCCAAGACTTGTTTTTTGAGTACCTTATTCTCTGTTTTTGAATGACATGTAGGACTAGGAATCTTCATATGTGAGTGAACATATTGGACACTTGCATATTTATTTCTTATAGTTTCATCTGTTTATTAAATTGACTACCATTGACTAAGCAAGTGTGATTGGAACTTTTTTACAATCAAAGATTGATATTCCCTTTCTTCATTTACTGTTGAAACCTCCAACCTTTTCAAAAAACCAATATACATTTATCCATAAAAACTATTGCAATAATATGATGATGCCCTAGATTTCCCTTTAGGAGTCCAATGCAACTTTAGGGACTAACAGGTAACATCAATAAAAATGGAGGAATAATGCGCCAAACTATGCGAGGAAATCACACAAATCTGGAAAGATTTGGTAGAATATCCATAAATGAAGGTCGTGGAAGCAAAATTAAGAGAAGTGTGGGAAAAGACCTAGAAGGCCTAAAAAATCATAAATACCCTTCCACCAAATGAATGTATGATGACCATTTTGGCACAAAGACAATCATACGTAGAGTTTTAAAATATGTGGGATCAACAGAAGATCCTCCAATAGTGCTTAGGACCGTTGGAAGAAGAAGCATTGAGGGTGATAGGAGAACTGGCCACTGCATAGGGTAAGGTGAAACAAGCAACACATGAATTAGAAGAAAATATTAAAGAACAAATCACATAGAGGGTCGAAGAGATTGTGGAAAAAAAGGTAGCTATAATAAGGGAAGTTGTGACAGCCAAGGAAGCCTCCCAAAATATCATCCAAGGATGGAGGAGCATGTAATAGGCCTAAGTGGCATGAGACAAGCCACATGTGAGTGTTGGGGGCATGTTGGACATGCATTATGGAAATAAGATTAATGAAAAATACTAAGTATAGAAGATGTGCGTAGAAGAAGAAGGAAAACTCAGGAGTGCACAGTTGAGGTGCATTCGGGAGTACAATGTGCAGTGAGAAGAATAAAGAAGAATAACGAAGAAAGAGAAGAAAGTAGGTGAAAAGGAAGGATAACAACCTGACGTGATAAAGTTAGAAAGACACGTAAAAGTAGGAAGAACAATATTCAGAGTGAAAAAGAAACATGTAGATGGAAAAGAAGGAAAAGCAACCCGAACAACAAGTCAACTTGAGTTATCATGTATTATAATAGGTTTTGAAATGATCAAAGTAGGGTTTTAAGCCCTAGAATTTATATATAAATATGTAATGGGTTGGGAGAATAGAGTTTATTCTTTGAACTAGTTTCTTGTTGTTAGTTGTTCCCCTCTTTTATTTCTTCTATTTTGGTCAAGAAAGGGAGTGATAGAATGCATTGCAAAAGTCACTATTGAGTCTATGTCTGAGTGTTGAGGAGATGTGTGTGTGTGTGTGACAGAGAGAGAGAGAGAGAGAGACTTGCACTGTAGAACAACTAGGCTAGGAGAAGGAAAAGATAACATGATGTATCTTTGTAAGCGCAGTGCGCAATCTTGAGACAATTGCATAAAGAATAACAAAGAAGCCAGTCGTTGTGGACGTAGCCAAAAGTTGGGTGAATCACATTAACTAGTATTGCGTGTATTTTTCGTTTATGTGATTGAACATGGATGCTTTCTTGATGCATGCTAGACTATAATTATTCTTTGTATGATCATTTCACAATGGTTATGAATGCTATAATATGTGGTTTCTGTGGTAATCTAAAGTATCATGATAATGCATAACTGAATTCACTTAATCTAAGAATATCAAGTATAGAATAATGTGTGTAGAACATATAAGTGAGATTGACCAATATGGCCATCTCCCATTCCGTCACTATTGCAGGAACTCGGTTCTTGCAACCCCGATAGATACCTTGAGTGAGACTTCACTTGCATGCAGGTGATGCTGAAAGGGCCGGTGTCTGAAGGGTTTTTTTGGTCAAGATAATTCGAACCTAGTGTCTTACAACCACATGAAGCGCCAAAACGTAACTATTTCAAATTTTTTAAATCCAGATTGAGATTTCTTGTATATCTGGGCGGAAAAAAACAATGATATTGTAGAAAAGAGAAATGATTTTTTAAGTGTGTTGTGAAGTTATAAAATTTATTCAAAGTTATTTTTGAAGTTATATTGTTCTATGCTACGCAAGATGATGGTTTTGGCTCAAATGTAGGATAAAAGAATTATAATATCCAATGGCTAATTATTTAGATTCCATCTCATTTCTTATCTTTGAAACTCCTTCAAGTTCTCTCATGTCAATTGTAGTACATCTAGATTTTATTGATAATTCATTTATCTCATTGAATTTATGTTATGTATGCAGGTGCAGTTTAATAATTGTTCATTGAATTTTGTAGGATAAATATTAAGGATCGAGTTCAGATGCTCAAGATATTCCTGTGGTCCTAAAATTCCACAATCTCTTATCAGAATAAATTTATTGCAAGCATATGTTTGATGAACATGGACAACTTATTTAGCCTACCAATCCTAACATACCATCTTCCAGAAACCAACCTAGGTCAACGGTATTACACTGTGAATTTGATCTCTTTTATGTAGACAACCTCATAAGGCATAATGAAAAGATGATTAAGTAATTGTATATTTGGATTTTCATTGGAACTAATGTAAATGTATTGCTTAGTTCAAAATTTGTTTTATAAAGGGGTTAGTTACATGTTTATTATTGGGAAAAAATTTCCATGCTTCTAATAAGTGTTTGGTATAATATTTGAACATATTAAAAGCATTGTGTTAGTAATATTATCTTTGTAACGTTCAATATTTTTAAAATCAAGATTTAGATAATGAGTAACCTATCCACCATTACACCCCACTATGATGTTAATTCACGAGCTTGGTGCTAAACGAAAAGAGATCAAAGAGGAAGCATACCGAGAATGGTTGAAACAACCACCTATTCAATTCCCACTATGTCTTGAGTCACCAATTCAAATCCTTGACAGTAACACTAGTTCTTCACATGTTGGGGATGAAGGAAATGATATAGAGGTTGGTATGGATGATTTCTTGAGGGATACCTAGGTCATGGAGGGAATGTTTTTAGATGCATTCCAAAATTAACTAGGGGATGATGATGATGTCATAGACACCTTCTATGAAATCCTGAAATATGTTTCCACTACCCCTCTATTTGGTCCAGTAGAGGGCTCTGCAAGGTCTACCCAGCTAGGGACAACAATGTTACTATACAACTTGAAAGAAATGTATGGTATGTAAGACACATGTTTATCGAAAATTTTGAGGTAAATAACCATTAAGTCCACTAAAATTTTAAGGAATATTTTTGCGAGATGAACGAAGAAAAGGGTTGATTTTATTCATGCTTAATGACAATGTAAATTTCTATTGCTCATTAATTGTAGGTTAATCAAAGACAAGGTACTTTTGAGTGATAATTTATTTCCTGATAACTACAAAGAGGCAAAGAAAATGTTGGGTGTTGAGTACATATCATACCATGCATGTCCGAATAATTGTATTCTATACAAAAAAAAGTATGTGAACAAAGACATATGTACAAAATGTGGGCATGATAGGTACCATAAATAAAAAAACAAGGGTAAGGAACATGGTCCTCCTCATAATATATTGAGGCACATACTTATAATTACAAGGATTCAAAGAATATTTTGGTGCAAACAATTATCCATGTGGTAGGGGTGGCATGCCTCACATAGAAGTAAGCTAGGAGTTATGCAAATCCAAATAGATTCAATTTCCATGAATCATATAGAGGATACATGACCCGATAAATTCAAGGATGAAGTACATAGCCTCATGGTTGAGCATAGATATGGAAGGAGATAACATGTATTCTCTCTAAAACACCAATTGTTATGTCTGGCTAGTGGTAGTGATTAATAAAAATATCCCCCCATGGTTGTCCATGAAGAATGAAAATCTTATGTTGCCTCTTATAGTCTTGGGTAGAAGACAAGTGAAGAGAATGGATGTCGACCTCCAACCATTGAATGATGAATTTAAGCAATTATGGGAAGGGATACATGTATATGATGTATCAAGACCCATCCCAATGGAGATGTATTTTACGTTGTATGGCACATGTTTGTATACCATGCACGATTATCCAAGACTAGGAGTTTTCTCTACTATGTTCATTGATTTGTTTATATTTATAATTTTATTTGGCATACTTCATTTGGTGCAACTATATTTTTGACACTAACATGCTATTTATATGATAACATCACATGTATTGTAACAAAATGGTATCATGGATGTAAATGTTGTGGACCTTCTATAAAATCTAAGTGGTCCAACCACCTACAAAATCCAGTGTATGATGTTTTGAGGGTATTCTTCCCAGAAGACCACCCTTATAGAAGAGTTGCATTTTCTTTCAATGGTAAACCAAATAGATCCCAGAGAATTGAAATAATGACATTGACATATTGGAATATGGCATATGAAACAGAGAAGGAGAAGGAAATGGAATTCTTTTTTGATTCAAATGAGGAACCTACATTCGATAATCCCAAACGTTTTGACACCGATGTTGAGAAAATTTCCATTGGGATGAAAAATAAATCTTTATTTTATGAGCTTCCATACTGGGAGTATATTAAGATTGGACACTTACTAGATCCCGTGCATATATTAAAAAATGTTTCATCTTATTTATAGAGGCACATATCATGGAATAAAAGTGACACATTGGTTGTCAGGAGTGATATTATTGCTTCAAATACTAAAAAGAGACATTGGTCAAGAAATGAAACTAGAGGAGAGGTCGGTCCCTCTTGGTATTTTAAATAAGGTGATGTCTCTGGATTTTGAAGAAATATTATCTTTCTATGGTGAATGATGTTATATTGGGTGTGAAGGAACCTTCTTTATATGATTCGAATCTACGATGTTGCATCACTGTAGACGTAAATTTATCGGGGTTAAAATCACATGACCATCTGAACCTTCTAAGGGTATGTATGTTGAATACATGATTCTTCTTCTATACTAACGTCGATAAAAATACACTATTCACTCACAATTTTATGAAAATTAATGATGTGTGTCTATTTTGTAGTGTCATTATCCTTTGACCATGCATGGTTGTGTGAACCATGACTTCGCCCAAGACTTGTGACATGCCATATCAAAATTATCTACATTTGTATGTTGGATCACATCAAGCCAGATTCATATGGATAACATTCCATGGTGGCATCGAGAGATAACTAATATTTTTTGTATGTTTGAGAAGGAACAACCCACGATTTTTATGGACTTGCAAGTCCATCTTCTAATTCACCTACATGATGAGGTTTAATTAGTTGGGGTGCTCTCATGTCATTGGATTTTATTCTTAGAGAGGTACATGAAAAAATTGAAGGGGTTTGTTTGACAAAGGGAAAAACCGAAGGTCTCTATGGTAGAGGGGTACATAGTATACGAGTCGTTCTATTTTTCCCGTGAGTACATCAAGAAAATTGATGACACAGAGGGGGAAATCATTTGGGACAACCATAAAGATGAGGGAAAAGGGGAAAAGGAGCAACTCCATACAAATGGAAAAAGGCGCTTGATAAAGATAAAGTCACTTATATTTTTTCAATTTAGTACAGAGAAATTGTTTACATTGAAGTTGATAATATATATTTCATCATCCAATAACTGCAGAGTAAATAAGCAATGAACAAATGAACAATCATAAATATACACAGTACATCATTGTTTTACATGGAAACCCAAAGTGGGAGAAAACCACATAATGTTTTTTCTTATATGTCTTGAAGAATTACATTCATTGGAAGCACCAACTTCCTTTTTTTCCAGCTGCAACTGGAAGGATGCTCCAACCCCCTAGTTTCTTAGGCTACAACCTGAGGGAATCTCCAACTCCCCAATTCTCTGGCTACAACCAGAAGGAGGCTACAACCCCCTTTGTTCTTTAGCTACAACCGGAAGGTGTCTACAACCACCTGTCCTTGCCCCATCCAATTGTCATGATGTATAAGTAGAATTATGGAACCACTGTCACACTATCACTGTGAGATATACTATTGTAAACCTGTACCAATCAACTTGTAATCAACCTGCACCATAAACAAGTGCATCAACCATGCACCAACCTGTACAAAACCTGTACCATGAACAAGTGCATCAACCATGCACCAAACATGTACAAAACCTGTACCATGAACAAATGCATCAACCATGCACCAAACTTGTAAAAAAACTGTACCATGAATAAGTGCATCAACCATGCACCAAACATGTACAAATAACTTGTCACAACAACCTATCCAAACAACCTATCACAACAAACTGTCTCATCAATCTTATCAACCAAATCAGATCTAATCACCAAGATCAATCACCAAGACAACTCTCAAATATGTGCATCAACCAACCATAACACAACAACTCATAATCATCACCAAGATCAATATGTTCTTCTAATAATATACCAATACAAGTATGCTACATCATCCATAAACCATGTGTCAACAATACTACTAACAAGTGCCTCCAACCATGTACCAAGTATGTACCAATCATGTATCAACTAATCATCAACTATGAATCATCAAGATGTACCAACATCATCAACTATACACCTCATGTATGTCCCAACTCATCAACTACTTGTGTCAACCATGTACCCAACATGTACCTTAACCAAAATCCCTTATCAATTTCATCATCCAAATATGATTTGTAACTTTGTAATAGACCTGGTGTATATGATCAAATACTTGGAAACCTTCCTTAACTTTCACAACAAGAGACTAGCATTTTCATCAACCTTTTCTTTAGTCTCACATGACTAGTTTGGGATTAGTCAACAAACCTAACTTGAAATAATCATAACTATGTACCTATAATGAAGAAATATCTGAAAATAGTATACAATGTTCTTTAGTTTGTTTTATGCAATTCCTCCAAGTGTCACTACTTGGAACCTCTCATAAAAGGATTTATAGAAAAAATGGCATACCTGGTTGAATTATGGCTTATTCTAGAGAGAGACCTTGTAGAGCGTTCCCTGCAAAAAATGTTTGTTGAATGGATATGAAAATGTTACAAAGAATACTATATATTTTACTCTAACCAAAACATTTACTCTTACTGAATTTGGATCTTTTATGAAGAAGTTATGACATTTTTACCCAAAACACCTGTTTTAGACTGGTTTCAAGACTAGCCACAAACCCTATTTTCCATGGAGTGTAACTCCAAAAATACAACGAACCACAAGTTGAAATGTTTACCACATATACTTGGATATGTTTCCTCAATGGCCTATCAATTTCACGGTTTGAATCATTCTAGAAATAAATGTATTGTGAAAATGGTGATATGACCTGTAAATAACATACCTTAGAAAGCATCATCAAAAGAATTTATCCTCCCTTGAATTTCGACCTTCTTTTCTTCACCTTCCCTCTGAAATTTGGCTTATATATTCTTTGGTTACCTCGGTCACCTATAGATATTCAATATTCTCAAGTGTGATATTAAAATGGGAGATCCTTGCTTCTTATTTATACTCTCCAAATATCTTCCTTAGAAGCATCTTCTAGGTCACTTAACCCATTTCTAGGTCACTTAACCCATTTCTAAATCACGTAACCTATTTCTAGGTCACGTAACCCATTTATAGGTCACTTAACCCATTTATAGGTCACTTAACCTATTTTCCTCATTTTTAGGGTTAACCACTTTCCATAATTAGAAAGTTCTCCTTTACTTTATCATTTAAATATTCCTCCTTGACTTTGTCACCTCACTTTATCATTTAAATAATATTTGTTTATTTTGTCACTTCACTTTATTATTTAAATAATCCTTCTTGACTTTGTCACTTGACTTTATCATTTAAATAACAATTTCTTCTTTGCAATCTCTTTGACTTGTTTGACCTTTTGGGGCTTCAAGCCAACATATGAGGGTCCTCCAACTTCGTAAGGCCATAACTCTCAAACCATGAGGAGTTATGTGACATTCCACATACCACCAGAAATGGCATGACATGTACTATCCATATAGAATAGTCTTTCCTTAAAATATATCAAAACTCATATCATTATCCATCAAACAAACTTGGGTCCATTACCCAAACCTGAGTTCTCCAACTTCTCATGGTCATAACTCTCTAACTGTGAGGAGTTATGTGATGTTCCACATACCACCAGAAATGGAATGAAATGTATTATCCATATAGAATAGTCTTACCTTAAAATATATTAAAACCCATACCATTATACATCAAAATACCTTGGGTCCATTACCCAAACCTTTGTGCTCTCGGAATTCACTACCAGACTTTCTTTTCAAGGGTTGACATCAATCTACAATATCACTCTCCAATGGTTGACATCAATGACAACCAACAATCCATACCAACTATCCATAAACCTAATCCAACTATCTGACAATATCCCCCTTTAGCATTGACGGCAACACCAACATTGATGGCAACACTTAGTCATGATAACATTCATGCTTATACTCTTTATCAATGTTTATATCTCTCCCCCTTTGACATCAATGGAAAAGGGTACCTCCCTTTGGGGTTGCTCCCCCTATCTATGTGCCTTTGATTTGTGTTTATAATCCTTTGATTACTCTCTTTCCCTTCATATGAATAATATCTCTCCCTTTGACAAAGGGTATCACTCTGAAGTCATATCGCTCATTCTTCCCTTTTGACAATCGCTCCCCTTGGAAACATGCCTCTATGCTCTCTCTCCAAGAACTTACCTTTGCATATGATAAATCTCTCCCCCCTTTGTCTTATTTATGGTGCTTCCTCGTGTACATCTAATACATATAAGATAAGCATTCAAAATCATTCATTTTGGAGTAGAAATTACTCCTAGTCTTTGGCAAAGATACTCAAGGGCTTCTGGTGGAAGTGGTTTTGTAAAGATGTATGCCACTTGTTCTTTTGTTCCCACATATTCAACTCTGATGTTCTTCTCTAAAACCTGTGTGATACTTGATTTGAATGTGCTTCTTCTTGGAGTGCATCACTAGGTTTTTTGAGATACTGGTGGCGCTTGTATTATCACAATAGATTGGAATGGGCTCATCATACTCAACTTGTATATCTGTCAAAGTTTGTTTCATCCATAGAAATTGTGTACAACATGTTGTTACTGTAATATACTATGCCTCGGTAGTAGATAAAGATATTGATGATTTTTTCTTGCTTAGCCAAAATAATAAACACTCACCCAAGTAGAACAGTGTTCAGCTGGTGCTTCATCGATCATCAATGCAACCTGCCCAATCTACATCTGTGTAGGCAATAAGTGATAGATTCTTTCCTTTTGGATCCCATAATCCAAACTCTTTTGTTCCTTTGAGATATCTGAAAATCCTCTTCACTGCTAATACATGTGATTCCTTTGGTGCTGCTTGAAATCGTGCCACATGTCCAATTGCCTGCATTACATCTGGTCTGGATGTTGTCACATATAGTAAGCTACCAATCATTGACCTATATTTCCTCTGGTCTATAGACTTTGAATCATCATTTTTTCTCAACTTGTAACTGGTTTGCATAGGAGTGGTAACTGGTTTGCAATCTTCCATTCCGAACATTTTTAGCATTTCTTTGATAAACTTAGTTTGAGAAATAGAAATTCCTTGGTTTCTTTGACATATCTGAAGACCCAAAAAGAAGGATAGTTCTCCAAGTAATGACATTTCAAATTCATTCTGCATGTCCTTTGCAAAGTTCTGGCTTAACCTGTCATTTGTACTTCCAAAAGAATATCATCAACATAAATTTCAATTAATAAAATATTACCTTGAGTTACCTTGATGTAGAGGTTGTTGTCTACGCTTCCTTTCCATAGTTCGTAGAGATTTTTTTATTGTTGTTTCTGAGCATTACTCTATTTTGAATGTGAACTAATGTATGCACTGCATGTGTCCAAAAAATATCTATCAATTTGGAATCCATTATCATTGTTCGAGCCATTTTCTGTGTAATTATCATCCATTATGATAATGTTACTTTGTCTCTGAACCACTCTCTGAACCAATCTATGAATCCATGCTCTCGTCCACTATCATATATGTATCCAAACCTACTAAGTGTTCTTATGAATCCATCTTTGTCCATACTGTCCAAGACTCTACTTGCGCAACTGTCCATAATGCTAACCCATTTATGACTATACTATCATGAAGTCTTGATTAATCTATCAAACTATACTTCTACTAACTGATTGCTCTGAATCTATCTTCTCAAAATCTGCAAGTTTCTTGAAGGATGGTTCTTTGCTCTGTCACAGTTATCGCATAGACTCCCCCTGTCTAATATTCATATTACTTGGGAGTCTCTAAGCTTGATGGCTCAGAACAATTCTTGCTCTGATGTGTATTCATTATCATCTTCACTGGTAGGTTCATTATCTCTCTGAGATCTGACTTCTTTCTTTCTATCTGTGGATTCATCTTTCATTACAATTCCTAAAAGTACAATCTCTTGAACTTGTTCCTTATTTACCCATCCTTCCTTTCTTTCAGTGATTTTCCAAACCTTTTTGTATATGACATCTTTATTTTTCTCTGTAGAATTTTCTTCATCTCGTTTTATTGCCAATATTGCGATATCTAGTACCTGGTCTTTGTTCACCTATTCTTCATGTTTTCTTATCCATACTTTATTATATTTGATATCAGTATTCTCTTTCATGGAAGTATCGATCATGCTTCTACAATCACTGGCTATGTGTCCATAGTTATGAAATTTGTAACACTCAATGTTACGTGCGACCACATAAGAATTTCTTGCTTGAACATTTCTTTTATAATCCCTACAATCTGCAATCTTATGTCCAAATTTAGTACTATAAAAACAATGACCATAAAATAAATTTGCATACCTGGGAGTGAATGATCTTCTTTGTGGTGTAGTCCTTCTGAATTTTTTCCTTGACTGATCATGATCATGCTTGAAGCTTCTTTGTGGCTTGAACATGGATGGTATTCTTGAAGATGTATCTTCAATAATTTTCTTAGATTCTGGTTGACCATGATTCCTTCCTTTGAGTAGTTATGCATAACTCTTTCTATTTTCTTCATTCTTCTTTTCTAGCAACCTAGAGTGCTTCTCTTCTTTCTCTATAACTGATGTGGATGTTTTTGTCTCTTCAACATTCTTGTTGATCTTGACGATTTTACTTCTCAATGTGACAACTTCTTCTTCAAGATTTTCAACCTCTTCGTCTTTCTTCATTAT
>SNQJ01S0090098.1:34591-44697 GCA_010110895.2 Picea sitchensis | reverse complement strand
ATAGATTTGAACTACGTGTTGCTACACCACTTTGGTTCATTTATAAAAAAAATAGGCCATAAGTAGCAGGACTTTGTGATTCAATATTGTTTACCAAAAAAGAGGTCAACATGGTCCTCAACATCCCCCAATCCCATTTAGTCACTCTTTTTGAGGGGTTTACTTGGTCAAGCTTTCATCTTCCCTCCTTAGTCTCGACACATGGTGTGAAGCATGATTGTTTTACTCTATTAAACCTATTTCACTTAGCATGTAGATCAAAGAGTGGTTTTCCTAAATTGCATGTGATACTTAGTACCCTCAAGCTCATATTTCCTTGGTAAAAAATAATGTGGATTAATTCTAGAACATAAATACCACTTTGGCCAATGGCTAGGGTGTTGATTTTTTTATGTTTTTCCAACAATTAAAGCATTATATTATTATATTATTATTTAATATGAAAAAGGATCACAACTAAAAGATACATATCCACAGAACAATAAGATATATCCTAAGGGAAACCCTCAAGGGGGAGAAAACCCTGCAAACTTTCCTTAGTATAGATTCCTCCAACATGTACAATGTCATACAATTCTCTTTCACGAAATCAAGACCAAAGAGACCCAAACACGAACCAAGAATAACCTCCTAGATAAGTGTGCACTACTCTCTTGTACTTATGTTCGATGAGTGATCTCAAAATGACTCGATATAACCTCTATTTATACTCTAAAAGACCTAAAATACATGACTTATCAATAAACCCTTTCATAATTACACTTAGGAATAACTTACGAGATTACATAAAATATCAACACTCCCTCTTAATGAGGAAGGTTTTCTATCCAACACAGACTCTAACATTGTCGCCATCCACATGAGCTCATGACCATTAACTGTCAGACACACAAATCTATACATCTCGTGAAATTCATAGTGACTTCACAACATGCATCCAGGGCCGGTGGGTAGCTCTCTAATAACTACAACATGTCATCATGAGACTATCCAGTTTCCCGCAGAAAACTTGAATCTCTTATGCATGACATCCAGTTTCCTGTAGAAAACTTTAATATCTTATGCATGACATCTAGTACCCTGTGATAACATATGTATCTCATCTCTTTAACATGCATCCAAGGCTAGCAGGTATCTCTCCAATAGCTACAACATGTCATCATGACATCCACTACCCTGCGATAACATCTGAATCCATCACTCCCTCTGAAGAGGGACTATGCGGAGTTTGTCCCTGAAGTACTTGAACTTTGTCCTTGACAACGGCTTTGTCAGCAAATCTGTAACCTACTTATCGATAGCCACATATTGGAGCCTCACTGCTCTCTTCTGCATTGTATCTCTAATATAATGATCCCTGATTTCGATAGGCTTCGGTTTATCATGAAACATCGGGTTCTCTGATCCATGAATGCTACACGTACTGAATGCTATGTACTGAGTGCTACACATGAATGCTTCTTATTGATCCATGAAATCATATCGGATCCCAAAATGAATCAACATCCTAATGTACACTTTTCCAGTTTGCAACACTACTGACCCAATATGAATCCAAATATCCAAGTAGACTATTCTCACTATCTGCAACATACTTGAGCCCATAATACATTATACCTTTAAGGTACCTCATCACATGTTTTACTCCAATCAGGTGAACGCATTTATGGTCAACCATGTACTGACTCAGGGTGTTCACAACAAAACATATATCTGGTTGTGTATTCGTCAAATACATCAATGATCCAATCATCTTCCTGTATAATGTATCATCCACAACCTTTGAAGTCGTATCATCCAAAAAATTCATATTTGATGACATCGGTGTACCCATTGGTTTACAGTCCAACATCCCGAACCTCTTCAATATCTCCACAACATATTTTCCATGCTTTAGGAAGGTCTCATTCTTCCTCTTCCATATCTCTAGACCCAAAAAGTAGTGCATCAAACCTAGGTCTTTCATTTCGAACTCTGTAGCGATTTTTGTCTTACACTCAGTGATGATATTCTCCACTCTGTTAGCGATAAAAAACGACTTGAAAATTATTTCCAAATCACATGATAAGAGGAGCTTTAGGTAGAAGATTTATTTTTAGGTTTGAAAGTCATGAAGTCTTTGAGAAAGACTTATAATCATATCAATTCAATAAAATGAGGATTTCACCTCATAAAATAGACCAAAAGTAAATTTTAGCTTTCGGTATCTAAATGGTAATTTTACAGTGTTGTGAGCTGCTGAAAGTTAGGGCTTTCGGCAGCTAAATCAGATTTTCAAGGGCAAATGAGCTGCCGAAAGTGCAGAAGAGACTGTTTTTACTGTGTTGAGTCATCATTTTAAAATGTTGATTCTGAGCGACTGGAGAATCATTTTGAGAAACGGGCAGAGAATTTTGTTACTAACACGTCATATAACAATAACCTCTCTCAATTTTCCTATAGGTGTCATATATTGGGAGAATCAAATTCATCTCTAAACCCTAATTTTCAGATCTCATAATTTCCTTGTTTGACACATGTTTTTGAAATGCAGATCCCGGGAAAATGAAAACGAGTCTCCAAGAACTGAGAGAGGTTTTTTCTCAAAAAAAACCATTATACAAAATCCTCTTCCAGTTTGTACACAACTATTTTTATTTGAGATATATAGGTCAATCTTTAAGCGACATATTTCCAGAAAATTTCTGCACAGAATAGGGCAGAAAGATACTATTTTTGCCCAGATCGCGTTTTCTCGATTCCAGGATGCGTGGGAACAATTATAAATGAAGGATAAAAATTATGGGAGTACAGATCATACTTATTTTAAATCTTTGGAGGCATTTGATGAAGGAATGAAGCCAAATGGCATTTATGTGCTTGACAAAAATCGCCCAGTCATCAAAGAGAGATCTCGAAATAATGATGAAAGTTGTTGATTTCGACTTAATATCATCATAATATTAGATCATATATGCTAAGATCCATTTTGATTATATTTATTTTAGTTATTTCAGATCCATTAAAATAGGATCTTGAAACCTTGATGTAAAGTCTATAAAGCCTAAGAGTTTTGAGAACACCGGGAGGGGGGAAACAGTCCAAAGACTGTGGTTCAACTTTGGGAACTTGTAGCCATTTTTCATTTCAGACATTTATAGATTCATCTTGACATAGAAGCTTCTTTCACTGCGTGTTGTTCAATTTTCTATCTTACATCTTTTCTATGTTTATGAGTAACTTGTATGCAATGTTTTAATGTATATTTGATGACAAATAACTGTCATCTTATCTCTTCATCGATATATTAAGCTTCTATACATTGGTCTTTCTAATGACAGATGACTGTCACCTCATCTCTTTGTTGATAGATTTAGCTTATGAACATTTCCTACCTATTGTAATTAGTCATTCACATGTGCAGTCTTGTGTTTGTGATTCTACTGATATAATAAGCCATTCTTCTTACTTCCATACTTTGATTTAAACCTTCTGAGCAGCATAGTTGAAATCCTTTCGTCTTTGAGTGAATTTATATGTTTTTTGAGTGATTGTGAGCATTTCAAGTCATCCGACTTGATCCTCTTTCTCCTACATTATTGATATATTTAAGTTACCAAGCTTACACCGTTCTACAGTCAGGGAGTGATTTCTTGGAGTGATAACAAAATGGCGTCGTTGTCGGGGAATGGAAGTGAAGCGAGTTTCCCTTGGAGAACGACATAGATTTGTTTCTTAATGGCAAACAAGAGACAAACATAAGATTCGATTGTAATAATTTTCCTGGCAACTCCACATTAAAGACTCCACTGGGGAGGATCCAGTTGACAGGAAGATGAAGTGGCTGAATTATAAACCCAGGTATCAGTTCATTAGTCTTCTACATGAGCTTTTTTTATTCTTTATCAAATCCTTCATGCTTTTCCCTTCACATGTCAAGAGAATCATCTTTTGTTTTGTATATTCGGATCATCATCATCCTTCTTTTATATATCCATCTTTAGAAGAGGAAATCTTGTAGCCTCCTTATGTTGTTGATGCTGATCCTATTTCTTTACCTCAGCCTATTCATAAAGATGAGCTTTGCATTCAAATCTCTCCTGAAACTGATCAGCCATATAACCTCGAGGAGGTCAAAACTGATTCAAAACCTTCTCATATTTCAGTGACCATTGAGCCTTCCAATCAGCTTGTTACACCTCATGAGCATCCCACTGCTTTCTTATCTAAAATCAGGATGAAGATGTTCAAGCCTTTAAGGCTTCCATGTCACCTTAACCCTTATCCTCTTGACTGCCTTGAATATCTTCCTCAGTTTTCTTGAGAGAATCAAGTTTCAGCTAAAAGGCATTTGGAATCCTTTGAAAATTGTGTTGATCGATTTGAGATTGTTCATGATGATGTGATCATGAGGATGTTTTCTAAGTCTTTGTTCAGAGATGCTTCTATTTGGTTTAAGGGTCTAAGAGATGATTCCATTGGTTCTTGGATTGAGCTGTCAAATTCTTTTTTGAAGCATTGGGGTGAGAACAAATCTCTTGATTTGTATCTCGCTAATTTCTATTCTTTGAAGAGAGAGGAGGATGAAGCTTTGCCTTCCTTCAATCGAAGGTTCTACAACATTTATCATGATGTGCCTTTGTAGATCCGACCTACAGAGACTGCTTCCATGATACATTATGTTATGGGTCTGCACTAAGAGCTTTCCCTCCTCCTGTTGGAAAGGAAGTATTCATCCCTAAGATGCATGTTTGAAGATGCTCAAGGAGTGGAGGAGAATATACGTGCTTCCAGGAGGACCTGTGATCGAAATTGTTTTGAAAATATGCATGTACATGAGAAAATAGAATGTCAGTATACTTCATATTTAGAGTAGGATGGTAATAACCATGAGGCAGATTTAGAACGAAAACAAGCATGTGAGCTCATTTCAGATTTAGGTCAGAATTCTTCAATATTTGCTGAGTACTCCAGAGATAGGTATGAGTTTGAAGTTCAAGATCAGTTTGTAAACTAGAATGAATCTATGGTAACTGATGATTTCATAGGTAACTACATTTTTCTAGCTGACCACTATAGATATGATTTAAACTTTGTTTTTTCATTATCTAACGAGCATCATTCTGAAGAAATGATTGTTACTACCAATGATAAAGATCCGATTACAAAAGAATTAGAAAGTCCTCAGTTTTCTAGCAGAAAAAAAATCATGGCTGAGAAAGAGGCTGCCATAGATATACAGTTGTTTCCCAAATATCAGTAGGTTTCTGACGTCAGTTTCAAAGACCCGGTGCCAGTCTTCATAGAATGTTATATTTCAGAAAATTTGAAAGCTTCAGATTTTTTAAATTATCAGTTTTCCCAAGTGAGTTTGGTCTTGTGAATAACTTATTATCATTCTTGTTACACTTCAAACGTCAACTATTGATCAGTGTGAATGATGAGATTATTTTAGTGTTAAAATTGCTTGGATGGCTACTATGGAAATCAACATTCACTTAACCAATTGCAGAACTGTTTAGAGTAGAGTAGGGTAGGAAATAAGCTCGCTACCCAAACATTTATTTTCTCCATTTTGCAGCATATGTATCAATTATTTTGTGTGAATAAAGACAGTCTTGAAGATTTACAGAGATCATCTATATAGGTCATGAAATATTTTCAGAAAGAGGTGAATGGCTAACTCCATGCCCAATGAAATACTAACTCCATGCCCAATGGAAAACTAGACATTAAGTTCAGTTTTTATTTTCAAGGAAAGACATTAGATATGTGGTTCTTGGAAACCTCACAAGGAGGTATCCATCCCAGTTGGAGCTAGATGTTAGCGATAAAAAATGACTTGAAAATTATTTCCAAATCACATGATAAGAGGAGATTTAGGTAGAAGATTTATTTTTAGGTTTGAAAGTCATGAAGTCTTTGAGAAAGGGTTATAATCATATGAATTCAATAAAATGAGGATTTCACCTCATAAAATAGACCAAAAGTAAATTTTATCTTTTGGTAGCTAAATTGTAATTTTACAGTGTTGTGAGCTGCTGAAAGTCAGGGCTTTCGGTAGCTAAATTATATTTTCAAGGGCAAATGAGCTGCCGAAAGTGCAGAAGAGTCTGTTTTTACTGTGCTGAGTCATCATTTTCAAGTGATGATTCTGAGCGACTGGAGAATCATTTTGAGAAATGGGTGGAGGTGTTTTTTACTAACACGTCAAAGAACAATAACCTCTCTCAATTTTCCTACAGGTGTCATAGATTGGGAGAATCAAATTCATCTCTAAACCCTAATGTTCGAATCTCAAAATTTCCCTGTTTGACACATGTTTTTGAAATGAAGATCCCGAGCAAATGAAAATGAATCTCCAATAACTGAGAGAGGTTTTTTCTCAAAACAAACAAATATACAAAATCCTCTTCCCGTTTGTACACATCTATTTTTATTTGATATATATATATATGTCAATATTTAAGCGACATATTTCCATAAAAATTTTGCACAGAACATGGCATAAAGCTACTATTTTTGCCAAGATCGTGTTTTCTCGATTCCAGGACATGTGGGAAAAATTATAAATGAAGGATAACAATTGTGGGAGTACAGATCATACTTCTTTTAAAGATTTTGAGGCATTTAATGAAGGAATGAAGCCAAATGGCATTTCTGTGCTTGACAAAAATCGCCCAGTCATCAAAGAGAGATTTTGAAATCTGTGTTTTTCACCAGCAAGCTACCAAATAATGATTAAAGCTGTTGATTTCGACTTATCATCATAACATTAGATCATATATGCTAAGATCCATTTTGATTATGTTTATTTTAGGTATTTCAGATCCATTAAAATAGGATCTTGAAACCTTGATGTAAAGGCTATAAAGCCTAAGAGTTCTGACAACACCGGGAGGGGTGAAACAGTCCAAAGACTATGGTTCAAATTGGGAACTTGTAGCCATTTTTCATTTCATACATTTATAGATTCATCTTGACATAGAAGCTTGTTTCACTGTGTGTTGTTCAGTTTTCTATCTTACATCTTTTCTATGTTTATGAGTAACTTGTATGCAATGTTTTAATGTATATCTGATGATAGATAATTGTTATATTATCTCTTCATCGATATATTAAGCTAGTATACATTGGTATTTCTAATGACAGATGACTATTACCTCATCTCTTCGTTGATAGATTTAGCTTATGAACATTTCCTGCATGTTGTAATTAGTCATTCACATGTGCAGTCTTGTGTATGTGATTCTACTGATATAATAAGCCATTCTTCTTACTTCCATACTTTGATTTAAACCTTCTGAGTAGCATAGTTGAAAGCCTTTCGTCTTCGAGTGAATTTATATGTTTTGTGAGTGATTGTGAGCATTTCAAGTCATCCGACCTGATCCTCTTTCTCCTACATTATTGATATATTTAAGTTACCAAGCTTACACCCTTCTACAGTTAGGGAGTGATTTCTTGGAGTGATAACACACTCCTATCAAGATTAGGTCATCCACATATAGTAGTAATATCATTGGTCCATCATATTCAACCTTGAAATAAAGGTTAGAATCTGCATTGTTCTTGGTAAATCCCAAGATCATCAAAAAACCATCAATCTGACCATACCATGCTCTTGGTGCATGCTTCAATCCATATAATTCCTTCTTTAACATGCACACATGTGTCTCCCTATCATGTGTCTCGAATCCTTGTGGTTGTTCCATGTAAACCTCTTACTCTATTATTCCATTCACAAATGTCGTCTTCATGTCCATCTGATGAACCTTCCATTTCATCACAAAAGCTATTGAAATAACAATCCTTATTGAAGTATATCTTTCCATGGGAGAAAAAGTCTCCTCATAGTCAATTCCTTCCTTTTGATAAAATCCTTGTGCTACAAATCTAGCCTTGTATTTCTCAATGCTTCCATCTGCAACATGCTTTGTCTTGAATATCCACTTGGAGCTCACAATTGATTTTTCCTTGGGTATGGGAACCACATCCCAAATGTCATTATGTTAGGGTCCTAACCCGCACATAGGTAGAACAATTTATTTGGATGTAATAAAGGTCAATATTAATAAGGCCCTGCAATAAAATAGAATAAGTCGAATGTAAGAAGACCTAATAAAAGCTTCCACTTCTAGAAGGATCTTCCTCTAGATGCTTCTTTTGATAGACATATTTAGTATAAATAGGAGTCGAGGGTATGAGAACCCTAGCTTGGAGATTATTGTAATAGAGCTCTGCTTGACTGGAGGTTGCCCCCTCGAAGAGGCCCTTGAACATTGCTCTCAGAATCAAAGTGTTATTTCTGTTGTTATTCTTATATCGTTTCAGTGTTATTGTGGTGATTTTTCTAGTTATATTGTTGTTATCCTGCCATTTCTATCATTTTATTTATGTTCTACATACTTTTTATATCTGGTATATTACAAGTGGTATCAGAGCACTTTCATTGGCAGAAAGTGTGGGTAAATTTGTTTTTAGGGGAGAGACGTATTCCAACGTCTTTAAGCCACAAAGATCTGTCGTTACGTGAATAAACCCGCGGTTTAGGAGTTTATACACATAGGAAATACAAGTGGTTCTTAAGCACACATATGTTGGCCACCCTTGTAACCCCTATTGGTACCCCTTCGAGTGGTAGCGCATCAGACAACACCTATGTACTGATTGGCCTAGATTTCCTGAAGCCTTCTTTAGATAAACCGATCGACCGCCTGACTGTTATAGTGCCACCGAGAAAAACACTCGAGAAGATAATCTCTAGTACCTGGGTAGTCAAGTAGTATGGCTAACGGTAGGGTCTATCCTTGTTAGTTAGTGCCCTGAGATATTGGGCCAAGTACTATTGTTGGACCCCGCATGTATATCAGAGAGCTATAGCACAGGAAAAACCCTTATCTGTAGAACCCTTGAATACCTAACCCTTGGGGACAGAAACATAAACAAATTAAAATAGACAAGATCTATTGTCACGCAACTGTGTTCGGGTTGCCAAGTAACTACACATTTCTTCATAGTTAAGCATTTGGGAATTTCATCACTGCAATATTCTTCAGATTGGAGTATAACTCCGCAGGTGTAAAAAAAAATAAAAAAATATGGAAATATTTTCACCATTATTTGAGACCTATTCCATTGGATTCATCTCTTCGCCCTTATCACATTCATACATATCATTTTTCGACAAAATTTTTGACCCCACCCGCCTCTTTTCGGTTCCCTCATCCTCATGGCCCATACCTGTAGCCAAGACTTGGAAGCTCGCTTCAATACCTTGCAATCTAGTCTCACCAAGACGCAACAAGAAGTGAAACAACTCAGTGCCAATGTTGTCGCCATAAATACAACCATGCAGTCCTCAATGGAGGAAATCAAACAAGACCTGAACACCCAGCTTGAATCTGTCTTTTCGACACTCTGCACCAAGCTGCATATCCCTATAGATAACCCTTCCTCTGACTCACCTCCACATATTGAAGGTGAACATTCCTCTCATTCCCATAACTTTCAGCACCATCACTTTCAATGTGGCCTACGTCTTCCGTGGGTGGATGTGAGCAAATTTAATGGCTTGGACCCCACTGGTTGGGTAACCCAAATGGAACATTATTTCTCTTTATACAACATTACAGATGACTTGGCCAAACTCTGGTATGGTGTTCTCCATCTAGATCAAGAACATTGGCAATGGTGGCAATGGAGAAAAACTTCCCTTCAAGGGTATATTGATTGGACACACTTTGTGACAGAGATTTATGAATGCTTTGACACTGACACCAACCATTTGGGACATTTGACAAAGTTGAAACAATCAGGAACAGTGGAAGACTTTATAGCTGCCTTTGAGCGCCTAGCTTTTCGGATAGAGGGCATGTTTGATGCATTTTTCTGAGAGTGTTTTATCATTGGCCTCAAGGATGATATTCGGGCCCATGTCCTCATGGCTTGGCCTCAAAGTTGGGTGGAGGCTACTAAAAGAGATAAAGAAGCACAACAGGTTGTATCTTCTCAAAAACAGAAACCCTCCTTTATCCCTCGCCCTAAACCAGTAAATCCCACTACTCCCTTCACTCCACTAAAGATCCAAAAATTGACCAGGGTTGAAATGGATGAACGCCAACTCA
>SNQJ01S0090098.1:0-21448 GCA_010110895.2 Picea sitchensis | reverse complement strand
AAATAAATGTCGACAAAAGTGCACTATCAAGTGTCTCTATATCAATATCCTGAATATGTGCAACAATACCCAATGTGAATATAGTGTCCAAAGTATCAAAATCTTGTGACACATGTGAAGGAAGAGGAGGAGGAGGAGGGGGAATCGGTGGATGATGACACATGTGGACTAGGAGAAAGACAATGATCGGTGGATGGTGAAATGAGTGGAGGAGGAGGGGGAGGATCAGTAGAATATGGTGATGCATGTGAAGGAGAAGCAAGAAGAGGAGGAGGAAGAGGATCAGACGTGGATGTGGGTTCATAAACATGTTGAGGGGAAGTAGGAGGAGGATAATGAGGCTCAGATGTGGATGTAGGTTCAGACACATGTGGATGGGAAGCAACAATATCAGTATATGGTGCAGTCAACTCATGTGGAGGAGAATAAGGAGGAGGAGGAGGACCATGTGGTGGAGTAGAGGATGTGGATGGCTCTATTGATGAGATGGATGTAGTGGGATCATGAAAAACACCTTTCAATGTCTCGATGAGGTTGACGAAACCAAAAATATGACGCATCAACATCGTCATGTCATGAGGAAAATGCATTTTCCTGTAATGTGTCTCTAATGGGTACGCGTACCACTCTGTGACTAGTCATGACACAACATAGCCAATCCATCACCTCTAGTCAAACTCTCATATCCAGTCTGTGTGGCATGTGGGGTCTTTGTACTACTAGTGGTTGGTCCTCTGTTTCCTCCATCACCTCATCCTCACATTGTTTAGGCGCATCCCTAATATATATGCCAATATATGCAAAACAATAGATAATAATAATAAGAAAATTGAAACAAAATGTTACAATAAATTACATGTGAATTAAATAAGACATAAAAATGTGCAAACAAATTAATAAAAAAATAATGATAATATTGTCTCTCTCATCTACTGGATCCTCTATTGTAAATTGGATGTTTGTACATGCTCTCCAATCCATCCCCACGTACGGGTACTCTACAATATCGAGGACAATATTGTCCTCACTAGACAATAAATCAAATACCACCCTACCCACCAAAGTAATGGAAAACTCACACTGGACCCTCTTGGGAATCAACTGCCCCCACATGTGCATACATGCATAAAAAATAGGCCTAGTAGGAAAGCAAGGTACTTCTGGATGAGTGACATGAACCCTCTTGAAAAATAGTGTATACAACTCTGACACAAATGTGAAGAAACTCATCTCAGACAAAACAACGTGACAAAGATCTAATGCATGACAAAATTGTCTCAAAAAACCATCTGCCCACCTAATCAATCGGGGCCTTTGCAATAAAATATCTACATGATACAACATAGAGAAACTAATGCATTTCCCATCAGAGCTATAATGTGACCGTGCTGAGAGCATAAGACACAGGAACCTAACGTCCTGTCTCTGAAATGAAGTTATTTACACTTGAAAACCATGAACCTGGAACTCCAAATTCGAATGAACATGTGAACCAACATATCTCTACACATATGCCAGTTGGGTATCTCCTACAAAACTAGGCGGTAGTGTAGGGAAATGGGGAAAATACTCCCCCCTCCTAGACAACCCAATGATGAAATAGACATCCACCTTTGTGGGATGATACCATAGATCGGGACCAACCTTGAACCCTTATCTCGAATGATGCCAATGACAGATCAACTACTGTAACAACAAAGAGTTCCCCCTAAGGGATGTACCCTCCTGATAAAACTTCAGGAGGCCAATATCCATCAAAAGGTCCTCTGTCCGATGTGAAAGAGGGTGGGGGAACAAGTCCCTCTCCCTCTCTCTGGCCTCCCACTCATGCACAAATGTGTGTGTCTCGACCTGTTGTCACTCCTCCTCCTCCTCCTCCTCCTCTAGTCATCATCATTTCTGATTCACATAAAAATATTTCTAGGCACATGTATATAGATAAAACAAATTGAAATTATCAAACAAATACATATATATATATGACGTATATTTTAAAAAATCCATTTTTTTTTTGCAAAAAAATATTTAAAAGCAATCGGTGAGCTATAAACAATAGATACGGTCTGACGTCGATGCGTTATATCAAAACAACAACACCTCCCAATTGTGTGTCTCATAGGATGCTTCACACTGGTTCAATGTTTTTAACCATGTCAGTTCAATGCTTATAACAACGTTGATTCATTTAATTAACAAATATGCAATGCGACGCTAAAACTTATGGTGTGAAAATTCATGGTTCCCTTTGTTAAACTGAAAGCATTGGTGCACCAAGTCTACTAGAGAACCAACATGATGTCGACGAGTGCCTTGTATTACTAACACACCATTAATGGGGCCTTACAGAAGATGAACCGTGTTGTTTATTTTTCAAACCATGTCTCGGCGCGTATGTTTAAAATTTATGCACTAGTATGCTACGACTATTGATGCACCACCACAGATTTCAACAATGCTCCTACTAAGTCACACCGCTTTAATTGGTTATTACAAATTCACCCTGGTGTCATTGTCTTTACAACATCAATGCGTTTGTTGGAATGATGGGGCACAGCTAAGTTAAACTTCATTATTGTAGTTGAAGTGGTGTGATGTGTTACTATCAATGCACTGATACCATTATGATAGTGGAGCACCAACGTTTTGTTCCACAGTGCATTGTAAAGGATAGAGCATTGGGAACAAGGCATCCAATGAGACACCCCACTATGCTAATTCGGGAAGTATATGTCCCAGTGTGTTTACATATACATTACCAGTGCATTGGGTTAAAATGGTTGCACCACTATGTTAAATTTTATAAATCATTAATTTAGCAGTGTTGTTAGTTAAGCAAAGTGTATCGGTGCAGGTAGAAGCCAATTATGCATCGGTTGTGGGGCATTCCAACGGACACACCGCTTTGTTTCTGTAACTTATCGTGGTGCTCTTGCTTGAATGACACTAGTGAGTACATATATATGAGATGCACCAATGGTGGTGATCACTATAAATTCAACATAGTAAGCACTGCGTCAGGGCAAGCTAGAGCGTTCACGCGTACCATGCAAAATTGGGAAAACAATTGTAAAAAAATGTCAAATTTCAAGCTAAATTAAAATTTTGATTGGATGAAAATGAAAATAGGAAGGTAATAAAAAATTTACCTAGCCTCTTATGTCCCGAGGGCACATGGTTTCATTGTTGAGAAGAAAATAAAAATTCATGGTAATTTCCAAAATTTGGAAATGTGTGAAATCTACCAATGGAGCTATCCATGTTGATGTAGAGCATTGTAAACATGGTGTCTTGGGAAATAAGGAAAATCAAATCATTCTTAGAGAACTAAAACAAAGGCTATATATTATCTATAATACATAGAAAAAAATTGCAGGTATGGCCAGATAGACTTATTTATTGATAAAAGTGTTTTTTTTTAGACAATTGATGATCCAAGTTCTAGTAATTTGTCTAGCCACTGGGGGAATGGAAACTACTCTGTAAATCAAGGTTACTCCCAACTACTCTCACAACTGAATCCCCCCCCCTAAAGATAAACTGTGGAACTTTATTTGGAATAATGACAACCCACCCAAGGTAAATTCCTTTTGCTGGATATTGGCACATGGCAATTTGCTAACAGGAGAAAATCTACTTAAAAGAAACATCCATGGGCCCTTAAGGTGTGAACTTTGTGGCAAAGCAATGGAAACCTCTCAACAATATTTCTACTTTGTCCCTTCACTATCATGGTGTGGAAAACAACTTTGCAAAACCTCCACTCAAGAATTAGATGGTCGGCCCAACCCAGAGAACTCTTTTCAGAATGGCCCTCCCTATATCGGGGCACCTGCAAAAATAACCCTCTTTTCAAAGCAGTGTATAAAGCTTTACCCAAATACATCTGCTAGAAAATTTGGCTAGCCAAAAATCGAATTATCTTCTCCAACCTTCGTTCTCCCCCAGATCTCGTAGCTAAAAAATTTGTTGCTCTCCTAGCTGAATTTTTCCTTTCTAAGCTCAAATGTCTCTCCTTCACCCCCAACTCCACCTTAGAATCTGACTGAATTTTCTCTTTTTTCCCCTACATTTTGTCCACAACTCCTTCCCCTTACCCCACCAGATACTCCTGGCAACTTCATGATGACTTTGACTACCTGTGCTGGTGAAATGAACATCAAACTAACACTCTTTACTTTGATGGAGCTTCAAAGGGAAACCCCGAGGTGGCAGGAGTGGGAGGGGTCATCATTTTCCCATGAGGAAACCAAGTTCTCTCTTTCCATTACAATCTAGGCATAGCTACCAATAATCAAGATGAAGCATATGCATTGTACCAAGGTCTTCTTCTCTCCAAAAGAAGGAACATACACTCCCTTTCGGTGATTAGGGATTCCAAGATAATCATAGGGAATGTACACAAAGGGTCCCACCCTCCAAATCTCCATTTAAGAGCCATTCTCCAAAGAATCTCGACAATTCACTCTCTCTTCCACAACATCTCCTTTTACCATGGCCTCCGATGAAATAATCAATTGGTCGATGCTCAAGCTAACCTGGAAATTGAACTGGAG
Source organism: Picea sitchensis (assembly GCA_010110895.2). NCBI lineage: Eukaryota > Viridiplantae > Streptophyta > Pinopsida > Pinales > Pinaceae > Picea > Picea sitchensis. The sequence continues at coordinate 16,895 of SNQJ01S0090098.1, read as the reverse complement.
AAAGGCATGCTAGTGGTTAATGGGTTATCTCTCCACTCACCCATACCATGAAATTTGACACATGGAATTTTGCTCCCCTGGCCACTGTCGTCTGGGCCACAGTGGCGAAAGGGTCATGGTTTGGGTCACGTTTCAATCCAACGCCCTTGCCTAGACACCTAACTACCCTCCCTCTCACCTCAGCATGTGGATCTACAGTCCCCACCACCTGCCCCACCTCACCTCTGCATGCGTCCAGTGGCTTCATATCTCTCCCTCCCCCAACTTGGGAAGTCTTATCGCAGTACCTTTGACATCTCATGAGCGTGGAAGAGAATACTGGAGTGACATGAACCTATTCAACATGACGCACGAAGAGTACAACACATTAAATTTAGGCGAGATGAAGGATCCCAACATCATAGGTGATCATGGCCACAACTCGTGGAAAAGCATGGGAAATTGGTTAAGTTCTTTGAATCATTCGAGGGTGATGGCACATATCATAACAAGAGCGACTCATTTTGTTGGCATTCTCATTCCTAAAAAGAACAAAGTAGCGTCCACACCTCATAAGTGCACTGTTATCTATGTTTTACAGCCGGATAGAATAAGGATTATAAGAAAGATGAGTAGGCAACCACAAAGAATTGTCTTAGGAGAGGAACACGACGAGCTGGTAGACATAGTTCAAACACTTCAATTACATCTCAGAGCACTTTCTTCACAAGTTCTCTCCATCATAGAGATTACCATCCAACACAGGAGTGAAAAACAGAGAAATAGAGATGAGTGCGAAGCTCTGAGGCAGCAGATCGAGGAACTCCAAATGGTAGCTGGACCAGCATCGCCTGCAACCAACTACATTTAAATTTCTGATGAGGCCTCCTCGCCTGGACCACGCCCGAACCTGGACCTCAACCTGCGGCCTTTGGCAGAGGTAGAATTCCCGGCACCGGACACTTCCAAAATCGAAGTGTATGCAATGTTTTTTTATGTTGTTACTAGGAAGATTTTGCATGGTTTTCACCATAGAAAATCAAGTAGGCTTTAGCATTTTAGTAAGAAATACCCCTGTTCTTCATTTTCTTCTCGAAGAATTCAGGGGGGGTAATTTTTGAATTTTGCAAATTCTGTAACACAGACTATGTACATCGCCTGCGTATCTTCGCAGTTTTTTTAATATAATTTTTGCCCAGTTTTTGTTGAAAAAAAATAAAAATTGTTTGGCCACTGTAAATAGGAGGTTTCTTAGACCATGTGTCATTTACAACATTCCAAATCCAAACGAGGTGAATACCCAAACAACATGAAGTTGTGCTACTCCACATTCAGGTTGTCTATAAGGATCTACATTCATGACAATGTTAGTCTTAAATACCTTTGTATGGAAGATCGTTCATGAAACACATAAGTAGAAATTACCTCTTTAGGGAAGCAACTATTCTTTTCACAATTAATTTTGTACCTCTGATTGTATCCTACCAGCCATTGCTAGCACTGTTGGGCTATTAGAGGGTTGAAAGAATGAATTATAGATATACAATTTCAAAACAAACCTATACCCATTCCTCTCCTCCTCTTCTGATCAAGTATTCTTCCTCCTCTTCTGATCAAGTACTCTTCCTCCTCTTTTATAGAAATGTGAGTGAGGAGGCCAAAGATCACCTTGCCTCTTGATTTTCCTCTAGAAATAATTTTTCTAGAGTATTTAATTTTGGAAAAAGAATTTGTAGGTCAAATGATCAAATAAGACATGGGTCCTAGGCATACTAAGGGTTCCTACCTACTAGTGTGAATTTACCCCAAGCATTGACAAGCAAAATAAATCTTGGAGCTTAATTAAATACATATTTTCCATTCATCATATGATTTCATAATCTTTATGTCTTTAATAATAAAATGTTCAACATATAAATTATCCATAAAACAATCCATACATAAATACATGTTTTTTCATGTTTAAAAAAATATCACAATCTAAATATACATGTCCAAGAATATTCCATGACTAAATCATATTCCAGGGTTCACTTTGCAGGTCCATCATCAATCAAGTCATAAAAACTAGCACCAATAAAAGTAACCCTATTCAGACCATACAAATTCCCATTATGAAAAGAGATTGTTTCCCAAGTAGGAAGACCATTTTCAAAAGGTGGAAACTCCTAAAAAAATGAAGCCAATAAAAGGGTTCCTCTTCTTCTTCTAGTATGTGCCTTCAACTAAATCTTTCCCATCCTAAGTATGCATTCAATCCACATCAATGCAAGAATATTATGCACACAAAAATTAACCATGCACAATATTATAACCATGAATGCAAGCATGCACGAGATGTAACATGGAATGGGTGTATGGCAAGCCAAACTGTGCATAAGGTAGAGTGAATGGGTATAAGGAAAAGATAAGAAAGCAAGACTATAATGTTGGCAAGCCACTCACAACTACATCATTAATGTCCATTATAGATAGAAAACCAACTGTCATACGCAATAGGATCATACATATGATCATAATAGTTGCCTCCTTTTAGAACTTAGGAATGCACTCAACAAATTTAAATAGAATGTTTAACAAGCCAATATCACTAGTAATCATGTGAATAATAAGTTGCATGTCATTGCCTTGATTTTCGAGGGATGAATGACTTTGTATAAATGCAAGCCTCTTCCCATAGCACAAATATATCACCATATATATAATTGCATTAAAATGTTGTACATACAATTGAAGGGTAGCATCAAATCCACATATATCAATGAACACCTACAACCACATATAGTAATGAACCATGTGTGCATGTAGCAATGAAATCAAACAACATTTGACCACATATATCAAAAATCAATACTACGTATAGGCCAAGGAAAACAAGTTGAACGATAGCAGGCTACCAAGATCATAGTCCCTGTCACCATGATAACAAAATAAAGTGATGGTACTCACTAGATAAGTATCACATTCCAAAAAAATGTCCAACATAAGTAAAAGGTTCATCCTTGCAACCATTAGACATTGACCAATACATACTAACAACCACATAAAATTGCATTCTAAAATAATGGCACCCACATAACTATCATGACTCCCAACTCAAGGCCGCATTCCCAAGTTTTTCCATGATAAAATGAAAACATAGGTGCAAATATAGCTCACAAAATTCAAACTCCATGTCACAAGGATGCCCAAGTGACTTTTGACTTCAAAAACCTACAATAAATCACCAACCATTGAATACACATGCTACCCACCACACAAATATCCAAAAACCATAATCCCAAGAGATAAAAATAAAATATAGGATGATTTTGAACTTGATGGGAAGGAAAACAAAAAGGAGGCTTATGAGATTTTAATGGCATCAACCAATAACCTAAAGGGTAGCTTGAAAGGACAAACACATAAGCAATAATATAAGTTAGGGCTGGATGTGATGATATTAAAAACAAAGTGATAGGTTTGAGCCACAACCAACCTATTGAGTACACAACACGCCCTAAAATTCTAAAATTTTTAAGTACCACTTTTTGTTGATCTTGTGAGAAGTTTAATGTATTTTGTTTTGTTTCATACATTTTTATTTAAAATATTCCATGCATTTCATATAGTGTAAGAGATGTCTTTAGCATTAAGAAAAAAACAATCTAAGTCCCAATACCCATTTTTTTGAGATAAATAAATCATTTTGGAAAAGTCAAAGCTTTAGTGAACAACACATTTTGATGTTTGCCGAAAATGGGAAATGGTAAGTTTTCAAATGCACCAAGAATAAAGTCCAAAAGGGTGTAAAAAAAGTTTCAAAATTGTGTTGAAACATGCTTTTTTCGAGCTTCGAAAAGAGTCTTAAGAGTTTGCCAAAACTAGAAAAGGAACAAATTCTAAATGCGTTGAAAACATAAAATGTAGTCTGTTGAAACAAGCATTTAAAAGAATCGAAAGACATTTTTTCTCCAGTGCCAAAAACACAAAATGAAGCCCGTCAAAACAAATTTCCAAACACGCCAAAAATAGGTTTTAGATTTGCTGATATAGCGAGAAGGTAGAGCACTGAATGAAATTTTTTTCGGGTGCCAAAAAGAGTTTTAAAGGTTCCTCGAGTGAGAGAGAAAGGATTAGGCACGAAAGGAAGGATTTGTAAAATCACTAAATAATGAAATAATAAGTCCTTCAAAAAATAATAACACAAAATGAAGTTCAGTAAAACAATGGCTACGAAAAGAAAGCTTTTTAATTGGGAGGCATTTTATCTAATCAGCTTGGTATTATGATTGAACATGTTCACAAGGAAAAAGAGACACATAATATAGTTACTTCATTTTATTTGGCCTCTTGTTTGTTATATGTTGTGTGTGCCACAAACTTATTTCCATGACTCAATCTCTATAGGCATAGATCATAAGTATAGGCATAGATCATAAGCTCTAGTTCATGTGTACTTTTAGGTTTTGTAGGAGAATAATTACAAGAAGGATATATAGAAATATGTGATCATTTCTTAGCACGATTATATTTCATCATTTTCTAAGAAGAATGTCCCAGGTTGAATGATCATGTAAGGAAGTTGATAAGTTGTATCGATAATTGGTAAATACATGAGGATCTAACTTACATAAGGATTTTTGTTGCAACTGCAACACCTCATTTTTGGCCAAAATATGTACCAGATAGAATTGTTAAGGGGGAGATAGCGTATCAAATGGTATTTCAAGGGTTTAATGTTGCATTACTAAAGGAGGTGAAGAAAAGGATTTTTATACCTTATGGTTTTAGACTCGAACACTATTTCATCAAGGATCCAAAGCATGGTAGGTAGGATGAAGCTAGTCACCTAGAATACCAGTTCCCATTGGGACAATTCAAAAGGCATGATCCAAAGGGGTTAGTTACCAAACATTAGGATTTAGTGTTTGCGGCTTGGCCTTATAGTCATGAGAAATTGGAAGACGAGTTATTTTTTCAAGATGCTCATGATTGGGATGAAGTATTGGAAAGAAATAACGATCCTCGTGTGACAATTTTTAAAACTCTATCCATTGATGAACATGAGATTGAGATATAGAGAGGATTAACAATCATAATGAATACATTGGCATCCCCATTATAGATCAATCCCTAAACCATGATGCTACCCAATACACAAACCATAAGTGCATGTGAAAGTAAACATCATCAACACATCATCATACCATAGCATGTAATGAGAAAACCATCATCCCAAACATATATTGTAACACAATTCTTCCATCACAAGAACTAGTGTTATCATCAATAATCACAATGCCTTATGCCTCCAAGGAAACTAGGTGGCGGATACCTCTTGAATTTTAAGTCAGATTTGTCAATGAAGAGGAGTTTTGTATCAAAACAATAGGTCATAATAGATTTGAACTACGTGTTGCTACACCACTTTGGTTCATTTATAAAAAAAATAGGCCATAAGTAGCAGGACTTTGTGATTCAATATTGTTTACCAAAAAAGAGGTCAACATGGTCCTCAACATCCCCCAATCCCATTTAGTCNATAGATTTGAACTACGTGTTGCTACACCACTTTGGTTCATTTATAAAAAAAATAGGCCATAAGTAGCAGGACTTTGTGATTCAATATTGTTTACCAAAAAAGAGGTCAACATGGTCCTCAACATCCCCCAATCCCATTTAGTCACTCTTTTTGAGGGGTTTACTTGGTCAAGCTTTCATCTTCCCTCCTTAGTCTCGACACATGGTGTGAAGCATGATTGTTTTACTCTATTAAACCTATTTCACTTAGCATGTAGATCAAAGAGTGGTTTTCCTAAATTGCATGTGATACTTAGTACCCTCAAGCTCATATTTCCTTGGTAAAAAATAATGTGGATTAATTCTAGAACATAAATACCACTTTGGCCAATGGCTAGGGTGTTGATTTTTTTATGTTTTTCCAACAATTAAAGCATTATATTATTATATTATTATTTAATATGAAAAAGGATCACAACTGAAAGATAGATATCCACAGAACAATAAGATATATCCTAAGGGAAACCCTCAAGGGGGAGAAAACCCTGCAAACTTTCCTTAGTATAGATTCCTCCAACATGTACAATGTCATACAATTCTCTTTCACAAAATCAAGACCAAAGAGACCCAGACATGAACCAAGAATAGCCTCCTAGATAAGCGTGCACTACTCTCTTGTACTTATGTTCGATGAGTGATCTCAAAATGACTCAATATAACCTCTATTTATACTCTAAAAGACCTAAAATACATGACTTATCAATAAACCCTTTCACAATTACACTTAGGAATAACTTACGAGATTACATAAAATATCAACACTCCCTCTTAATGAGGAAGGTTTTCTATCCGACACAGACTCTAACACTGTCGCCATCCACATGAGCTCATGACCATTAACTTTCGACACACAAATCTATACATCACGTGAAATTCATAGTGACTTCACAACATGCATCCAGGGCCAGTGGGTAGCTCTCTAATAACTACAACATGTCATCATGAGATTATCCAGTTTCCTACAGAAAACTTGAATATCTTATGCATGACATCCAGTTTCTCGTAGAAAACTTTAATATCTTATGCATGACATCCAGTTTCTCGTAGAAAACTTTAATATCTTATGCATGACATCTAGTACCATGTGATAACATATGTATCTCATCTCTTCAACATGCATCCAAGGCTGGCAGGTATCTCTCCAATAGCTACAACATGTCATCATGAAATCCACTACCCTACGATAACATCTGAATCCATCACTCCCTTTGAAGAGGGACTATGCGGAGCTTGTCCTTGAAGTACTTGAACTTCGTCCTTGACAACGACTTTGTCAGCAAATATGTAACCTACTTATCGACAGCCACATATTGGAGCCTCACTGCTCTTGTCTACACTGTATCCCTAATATAGTGATACCTGATTTCGATAGGCTTCAGTTTATCATGAAACATCGGGTTCTCTAACAATTTTATACAACTCTGGTTGTCGCACAAGATACAAGTCACCTCCATCGCAAAATCGAATAATCTAGTCAACAAATTCCAAAGCCACACTGTTTTGTGACTTGTTTCACATGTTGCCACATACTCTTCCTCATACGTACTGAGTGCTACACACGACTCCTTCTTACTGATCCATGAAATCATATCGGATCCCAAAATGAATCAACATCCTAATGTACACTTTTCCAGTTTGCAACACTACTGACCCAATATGAATCCAAATATCCAAGTAGACTATTCTCACTATCTACAACATACTTGAGCCCATAATACATTATACCTTTAAGGTACCTCATCACATGTTTTACTGCAATCAGGTGAACGCATCTATGGTCAACCATGTACTGACTCAGGGTGTTCACAACAAAACATATATCTGGTTGTGTATTCGTCAAATACATCAATGATCCAATCATCTGCCTGTATAATGTATCATCCACAACCTCTGAAGTCGTATCATCCAAAAACTTCATATTTGATGACATCAGTGTACCCATTGGTTTACATTCCAACATCCCAAACCTCTTCAATATCTCCACAACATATTTTCCATGCTTTAGGAAGATCTCATTCTTCCTCTACCATATCTCTAGACCCAAAAAGTAGTGCATCAAACCTAGGTCTTTCATTTCGAACTCTGTAGCAATTTTTGTATTACACTCAGTGATGAGCTTCTCCACTCTGTTAGCAATAAAAAATGACTTGAAAATTATTTCCAAATCACATGATAAGAGGAGCTTTAGGTAGAAGATTTATTTTTAGGTTTGAAAGTCATGAAGTCTTTGAGAAAGGCTTATAATCATATCAATTCAATAAAATGAGGATTTCACCTCATAAAATAGACCAAAAGTAAATTTTAGCTTTCGGTATCTAAATGGTAATTTTACAGTGTTGTGAGCTGTCGAAAGTCAGGGCTTTCGGCAGCTAAATCAGATTTTCAAGGGCAAATGAGCTGCTGAAAGTGCAGAAGAGTCTGTTTTTACTGTGTTGAGTCATCATTTTGAAATGTTTATTCTGAGCGACTGGAGAATCATTTTGAGAAACGGGAGGAGTATTTTGTTACTAACACATCAAATAACAATAACCTCTCTCAATTTTCCTACAGGTGTCATATATTGGGAGAATCAAATTCGTCTCTAAACCCTAATTTTCGGATCTCAAAATTTCCCTATTTGACACATGTTTTTGAAATGCAGATCTCGGGAAAATGAAAACCAATCTCCAAGAAATGAGAAAGGTTTTTGCTCAAAAAAAACCATTATACAAAATCCTCTTCCAGTTTGTACACAACTGTTTTTATTGGAGATATATAGGTCAATATTTAAGCGACATATTTCTAGAAAATTTCTGCACAGAACATGGTAGAAATATACTATTTTTGCCCAGATCGTGTTTTCTCGATTCCAGGATGCATGGGAACAATTATAAATGAAGGATAAAAATTATGGGAGTACAGATCATACTTATTTTAAATCTTTGGAGGCATTTGATGAAGGAATGAAGCCAAATGGCATTTATGTGCTTGACAAAAATCACCCAGTCATCAAAGAGAGATTTTGAAATAATGATGAAAGTTGTTGATTTCGACTTATCATCATAATATTAGATCATATATGCTAAGATCCATTTTGATTATGTTTATTTTAGTTATTTCAGATCCATTCAAATAGTATCTTGAAACCTTGATGTAAAGGTTATAAAGCCTAAGAGTTCTGAGAACACCGAGAGGGGGGAAACAGTCCAAAGACTGTGGTTCAACTTTGGGAACTTGTAGCCATTTTTCATTTCAGACATTTATAGATTCATCTTGACATAGAAGTTTCTTTCATTGCATGTTGTTCAATTTTCTATANATATTACATCTTTTCTATGTTTATGAGTAACTTGTATGCAATGTTTTAATGTATATTTGATGACAGATAATTGTCATCTTATCTCTTCATCGATATATTAAGCTTGTATACATTGGTTTTTCTAATTATAGATGATTGTCACCTCATCTCTTTGTTGATAGATTTATTTTATGAAAATTTCCTACCTATTGTAATTAGTCATTCACATGTGCAGTATTGTGTATGTGATTCTACTGATATAATAAGCCATTCCTCTTACTTCCATACTTTGATTTAAACCTTCTGAGCAACATAGTTGAAATCCTTTCATCTTTGAGTGAATTTATATGTTTTTTGAGTGATTGTGAGCATTTCAAGCCATCCGACTCGATCCTCTTTCTCCTACATTATTGATATATTTAAGTTACCAAGATTACACCCTTCTACAGTCAGGGAGTGATTTCTTGGAGTGATAACAAAATGGCGTCGTTGTCGGGGAATGGAAGTGAAGCGAGTTTCCCTAGGAGAACGACATAGATTTGTTTCTTGACGGCAAACAAGAGACAGACATAAGATTTGACTGTAATAATTTTCCTGGCGACTCCACATTAAAGACTCCACTGGGGAGGATCCGGTTGATAGGAAGATGAAGTGGCTGGATTATAAACCTAGGTATTAGTTCATTAGTCTTCTACATGATCTTTTTTTATTCTTTATCAACTCCTTCATGCTTTTCCCTTCACATGTCAAGAGAATCATCTTTTGTTTTGTATATTCAGATCATCATCGTCCTTCTTTTATATATCCATATTTAGAAGAGGAAATATTGTAGCCTCCTTATGTTGTTGATGCTGATCCTATTTCTTTACCTCAGTCTGTTCATAAAGATGAGCTTTGCATTCAAATCTCTCCGGAAACTGATCAACCATATAACCTCAAGGAGGTCAAAACTGATTCAAAACCTTCTTAGATTTCAGTGACCATTGAGCCTTCCAATCATCTTGTTACACATCATGAGCATCCCATTGCTTTCTTATCTAAAATCAGGATGAATATGTTCAAGCCTTTAAGGCTTCCATGTCACCTTAACCCTTATCCTCTTGACTGCCTTGAATATCTTCCTCGGTTTTCTTGAGAGAATCAAGTTTCAGCTGAAAGGCATTTGGAATCCTTTGAAAATTTTGTTGATCGATTCGAGATTTTTCATGATGATGTGATCATGAGGATGTTTTCTAAGTCTTTGTTCAAAGATGCTTCTATTTGGTTTAAGGGTCTAAGAGATGATTCCATTGGTTCTTGGATTGAGCTATCAAATTATTTTTTGAAGTATTGGGGTGAGAAAAAATCTCTTGATTTGTATCTCGCTGATTTCTATTCTTTGAAGAGAGAGGAGGACGAAGCTTTTCCTGCCTTCAATCAAAGGTTCTACAACATTTATCATGATGTGCCTTTGCAGATCCGGCCTACAGAGATTGCTTCCATGATACATTATGTTATGGGTTTGCATTCAGAGCTTTCCCTCCTCCTATTAGAAAGGAAGTCTTCATCCCTAAGATTCTTGTTTGAAGATGCTCAAGGAGTGGAGGAGAATATACATGCTTCCAGGAGGACTTGTGATCGAAATTGTTTTGAAAATCTGCATGCACATGAGCAAACAAAATGTCAGTATACTTCAGATTTAGAGCAGGATGGTAATGACCATGAGGCAGATTTAGAACGACAACAAGCATGTGAGCTCATTTCAGATTTAAGTCAGAATTCTTCAATATTTTCTAAGTACTCCAAAGATAGGTGTGAGTCTGAAGTTCAAGATCAGTTTGTAAACTAGAATGAATCTATGGTAACTGATGATTGCATAGGTAACTACATTTTTCTAGCTGACCACTATAGATATGATTTAAACTTTGTTTTTCATTATCTAACGAGCATCATTCTGAAGAAATTATTGTTACTACCGATGATCAAGATCCGATTACAAAAGAATTAGAAAGTCCTCAATTTTCTAGCAGAAAAATAGTCATGGTTGAGAAAGAGGCTGCCATAGATATATAGTTGTTTCCTGAATATTAGTAGGTTTCTGACGTCAATTTCAAAGACCCGGTGGCAGTCTTCATAGAATGTTATATTTCAGAAAATTTGAAAGCTTCATATTTTTTTAATTATCAGTTTTCCCAAGTGAGTTTGGTCTTGTGAATAAATTCTTATCATTCTTGTTACACTTCAAACGTCAGCTATTAATTAGTGTGAATGATGAGATTATTTCAGTGTTAAAATTTCTTGGATGGATGCTATGGAAATCATCATTCACTTAACCAATTGCAGAACTGTTTAGAGTAGAGTAGGGTAGGAAATAAGCTCGCTACCCGAGCATTTCTTTTCTCCATTTTGAAGCATATGTATCAGTTATTTTGTGTGAATAAAGGAAATTTTGAATATTTACAGAGATCATCTATACAGGTCATGAAATATTTTTAGAAAGAGGTGAATGTCTGACTCCATGCCCAATGAAATACTAACTCCATGCCCAATGGAACACTAGACATTAAATTCAGTTTTTATTTTCGAGGAAAGGCATTAGATCTGTGGTTCTTGGAAACCTCACAAGGAGGTATCCATCCCAGTTGGAGCCAGATGTTAGCGCTAAAAAATGACTTGAAAATTATTTCCAAATCACATGAGAAGAGGAGATTTAGGTAGAAGATTTATTTTTAGGTTTGAAAGTCATGAAGTCTTTGAGAAAGGCATATAATCATATCAATTCAATAAAATGAGGATTTCACCTCATAAAATAGACCAAAAGTAAATTTTAGCTTTCGACAGCTAAATTGTAATTTTATAGTGTTGTGAGCTGCCGAAAGTCAGGGCTTTTGGTAGCTAAACTAGATTTTCAAGGGCAAATGAACTGTCGAAAGTGCAGAAGAGCTTGTTTTTACTGTGCTGAGTCATCATTTTCAAATGATAATTCTGAGCGACTGGAGAATCATTTTGAGAAACGGGCGGAGGTTTTTTTTACTAACATGTCAAAGAACAATAACCTCTCTCAATTTTCCTACAGGTGTCATATATTGGGAGAATCGAATTCATCTCTAACCCCTAATTTTTGAATCTCAAAATTTCCCTGTTTGACACATGTTTTTGAAATGCAAATCCCGGGCAAATGAAAATGAATCTCCAATAACTGAGAGAGGTTTTTTCTCAAAACAAACAAATATACAAAATACTCTTCCATTTTGTACACATCTATTTTTATTTGATATATATAGGTCAATATTTAAGCGACATATTTCCATAAAATTTCTGCACAGAACAGGGCAGAAAGCTACTATTTTTGCCCAGATCATGTTTTCTCGATTCCAGGATGTGTGGGAACAATTCTAAATGAAGGATAAAAATTATGGGAGTACATATCATACTTCTTTTAAAGATTTGGAGGCATTTAATGAAGGAATGAAGCCAAATGGCATTTCTGTGCTTGACAGAAATCGCCCAGTCATCAAAGAGAGATCTTGAAATCAGTGTTTTTCACCAGCAAGCTGCCAAATAATGATTAAAGCTATTGATTTCGACTTATCATCATAATATTAGATCATATATGCTAAGATCCATTTTGATTATGTTTATTTTAGGTGTTTCAGATCCATTAAAATAGGATCTTGAAACCTTGATGTAAAGGCTATAAAGCCTAAGAGTTCTGAGAACACCGAGAGGGGGGAAACAGTCCAAAGATTGTGGTTCAACTTTGGGAACTTGTAGCCATTTTTCATTTCAGACATTTATAGATTCATCTTGACATAGAAGCTTCTTACATCTTTTCTATGTTTATGAGTAACTTGTATGCAATGTTGTAATGTATATCTGATGACAGATAATTGTTATATTATCTATTCATCGATATATTAAGCTTGTATACATTGGTATTTCTAATGACAGATGACTGTCACCTCATATCTTTGTTGATAGATTTAGCTTATGAACATTTTCTGCCTGTTGTAATTAGTCATTCACATGTGCAGTCTTGTGTATGTGATTCTACTAATATAATAAGCCATTCTTCTTACTTCCATACTTTTATTTAAACCTTCTGAGTAGCATAGTTGAAATCCTTTCATCTTCAAGTGAATTTATATGTTTTGTGAGTGATTGTGAGCATTTCAAGTCATCCGACTTGATCCTCTTTCTCCTACATTATTGATATATTTAAGTTACCAAGCTTACACCTTTCTACAGTTAGGGAGTGATTTCTTGGAGTGATAACACACTCCTATCAAGAATAGGTCATCCACATATAGTAGTAATATCATTGGTCCATCATCCTCAACCTTGAAGTAAAGGTTAGAATCTGCATTGTTCTTGGTAAATCCCAAGATCATAAAAAAACCATCAATCTGACCATACCATGCTCTTGGTGCATGCTTCAATCCATATAATTCCTTCTTTAACATGCACACATGTGTCTCCCTATCATGTGTCTCGAATCCTTGTGGTTGTTCCATGTAAACCTCYTMCTCTATTATTCCATTCACAAATGTCGTCTTCATGTCCATCTGATGAACCTTCCATTTCATCACAAAAGCTATTGAAAKAACAATCCTTATTGAAGTATATCTTTCCAYGGGAGAAAAAGTCTCCTCRTAGTCAATTCCTTCCTTTTGATAAAATCCTTGTGCTACMAATCTAGCCTTGTATTTCTCAATGCTTCCATCTGCAACATGCTTTGTCTTGAATATCCACTTGGAGCTCACAATTGATTTTTCCTTGGGTATGGGAACCACATCCCAAATGTCATTATGTTAGGTTCCTAACCTGCACATAGGTAGAACAATATATTTGGATGTAATAAAGGTCAATATTAATAAGGCCTTGCAATAAAATAGAATAAGTCGAATGTAAGAAGACCTAATAAAAGATTCCACTTCTAGAAGGATCTTCCTCTAGATGCTTCTTTTGATAGACATATTTAGTATAAATAAGAGTCGAGGATATGAGAACCCTGGCTTGGAGATTATTGTAATAGAGCTCTGCTTGACTGGAGGTTTCCCCCTCGAAGAGGCCCTTGAACATTGCTCTCAGAATCAAAGTGTTATTTCTGTTGTTATTCTTATATCATTTCAATGTTATTGTGGTGATTTTTTTGGTTATATTGTTGTTATCCTGCCATTTCTAGCATTTTATTTTTGTTCTGCATACTTTTTATATCTGGTAGATTACAAGTGGTATCAGAGCACTTTCCTTGGCAGAAATTGTGGGTAAATTTGTTTTTAGGGTAGAGACGTATTCCAGCGTCTTTAAGCCACAAAGATCTGTCATTATGTGCATAAACCCGCGGTTGAGGAGTTTATACACACAGGAAATACAAGTGGTTCTTAAGTGCACATATGTTGGCCACCCTTGTAACCCCTGTTGGTACCCCTTCGAGTGGTAGTGCATCAGACAACACCTGTGTACAGATTGGCCTAGATTTCCTAAAGCCTTCTTTAGATAAACTGATCGGCCGCCTGACTGTTACAGTGCCACCGAGAACAACACTCGAGAAGATAATCTCTAGTACCTGGGTAGTCGGGTAGTATGGCTAAGGGTACATTCTATCCTCCTTAGTTAGTGCCCTGAGATATTGGGCTGAGTAATATTGTTGGACCCTGCATGTATATCAGAGAGCTATAGCATAGGACAAACCCTTGTCTGTAGAACCCTTGAATACCTAACCCTTGGGGAAAGAAACATAAACAAATTAAAATAGACAAGATCTGTTGTCACGCAACTGTGTTCGATTTGCCAAGTAACTACACATTTCTTCCTAGTTAATCATTTGGGCATTTCATCACTGCAGTATTCTTCAGATTGGAGTATAACTCCGCAGGTGTAAAATAATAATAATAATAATAATAATAATCTGGAAATATTTTCACCATTATTTGAGACCTATTCCATTGGATTCATCTCTTCACCTTTATCACATTCATACATATCATTTTTCAGCAAAATTTTTGACCCCACCCGCCCCTTTTCAGTTCCCTCGTCCTCATGGCCCATACCCGTAGCCAAGACTTGGAAGGTCACTTCAATACCTTGAAATCTAGTCTCACCAAGACCCAACAAGAAGTGAAACAACTCAGTGCCAATGTTGTCGCCATAAATACAACCATGCAATCCTCAATGGAGGAAATCAAACAAGACCTGGAAACCTAGCTTGAATCTGTCTTTTCGACACTCTGCACCAAGTTGCATATCCCTATAGATAACCCTTCCTCTGACTCACCTCCACATATTGAAGGTGAACATTCCTCTCATTCCCATAACTTTTAGCACCATCACCTTCAATGTGGCCTACATATTCCGCGGGTGGATGTGACCAAATTTGATGGCTCGGACCCCACTGGTTGGGTAACCCAAATGGAACATTATTTCTCTTTATACGAAATTACAGATGACTTGGCCAAACTCCGGTATGGTGTTCTCCATCTAGATCAAGAACGTTGGCAATGGTGGCAATGGAGAAAAACTTCTCGTCAAGGGTATATTTCTTGGAAACACTTTGTGATAGAGCTTTATGAATGCTTTGACACTGACACAAATCAGTTGGGACGTTTGACAAAGTTGAAACAATCAGGAACAGTGGAAGACTTTATAGCTGCCTTTGAGCACCTAGCTTTTCGGACAGAGGGCATGTTTGATGCATTTTTCTGAGAGTGTTTTATCATTGGCCTCAAGGATGATATTCGGGCCCATGTCCTCATGGCTTGGCCTCAGAGTTGGGTGGAGGCTACTAAAAGAGATAAAGAAGCACAACAGGTTGTATCTTCTCAAAAATGGAAACCCTCCTTTATCCCTTGCCCTAAACCAGTAAATCCCACTACTCCCTTCACTCCACTAAAGATCCAAAAATTGACCAGGGTTGAAATGGTTGAACGCCAACTCAAAGGCCTTTGTTATAATTGTGATGAAAAATATTTCCTGAGCCACAAGTGTAAGGAACAAAAGATTTTTATGGCCATCTCTGAGGATATTTCAGAAGAGAATGTTGAAACTCCCCTTGTTTCTCAGTCACCTGAAACCACTGACATAACCCCTCCCTCAGACCCTCCCGAAGTAGAACCGGTCATTTCCCTCAATGCTCTCACTAGCTTCTCTGGTCCCCAAACCCTCAAGCTAATTGGTTACATCAAGCATCAGAAGGTCATCATTCTGGTTGTTAGTGTAAGCACCCATAATTTTATTCATTGTCGCATTTCCCAAGAAACTCGTTGCTACATCCATGCCATCAATAATTTCAAAATCATGATTGCCAATGGTGGCTCCATGAAATGTGGAGGGTGTTGTGAAAATGTGTGTCTCCAAATTGGTGACTACCACCTGAAATCTCATATGTTTTCTATCGACATGGGCGGTTGTGACATTGTGTTGGGTGCAGACTGGCTAAGGACTTTGGGTCCCATTCTCATGGATTTTAAGGAATTAACCATGCAATTCAACCAGGAGGGCCACCAATATAAGTTCCAATGCATCACCATTGGTTCACCTGAGATCATTAGTTCCCGTTGCATGGAAAATCTTCTCCAAAAAGGTCATTCTGGTGTTATTTCCCAACTCCATGCCATACAAGCAACAGAGACACCCTTGGCGCCGCAAGACCTCCAAGACATCATTTCTAAACATCAAGTGGTCTTTTCCACTCCCCAAGGACTCCCTCCTTCCCATGGTGTTCATGATCATTCCATTCCCCTTGTACCCGAAATCCTTCCTCCCAATATTCGTCCGTATCGTCACCCCTTTTCCCAAAAAAATGAAATTAAGAAACTGGTCCAGGAACTCCTTAATGCAGGCATTATCCTCCCTAGTATGAGCCCCTACTCTTCTCCTATGGTCATGGTCATGAAGAAATGAGGTTCTTGGCGAATGTGTCTGGACTTCTGTGCCCTCAAAAAACTTACCATTAAAGACAAATTTCCCATTCCTGTCATTGATGACCTCCTGGATGAATTGAGTGGTGCCCAATTCTTTACTAAACTTGATCTTCCTTCGAGCTACCACCAGATACGTATGAAATAGGCAGACATTCACAAGACTACCTTTAGAACTC
>SNQJ01S0090097.1:20444-36935 GCA_010110895.2 Picea sitchensis | reverse complement strand
GTGTGAACTGAAAGAGAATATTCTCCAGGTGGAATATTCTCTCCTAAAATATAGGAGATTGGATAATGACTAATTATGACTAATAAACAAATAAAAACCTTAGGAAAAATAAATCCTAGGTGTGTGTGAAGTAACTCCAACAAATAATTCATATCTCACACCAGTTGAAAGAGAATATAAACGAGGAAGAATGGTGAGAATAATTTTTCTCTCAATTCCAGATCAAAAGATCAAAACAATAGAAGATTCCAAGAAGAATAATTGATGGTTCTTATGAAGTGAGGGTGGAAGGGAGGATCACGGAAGGATTCATATCCTTTAAGTGCAAGTTAAGGGAGTTGGTACTTCCTAGGGTTGGTGCCCTAAAAACAAGGGAGTTACTACTTCCTAGGGTTGGTTCCCTAAAGAAGCAAGGGAGTTGGTGCTTCCTAGGGTTGGGGCCCTAAAGAAAGAAGGGATTTTGTGCTTCCTAGGGTTGGTGCCCTGAATAAGGGGATTTGTGTCTCCTAGATTTGGTTCTCTAAAAAGGATTGGTGTCCTTCACTATTCTTCATATAAGCCTTGTAATTTCTATTAATTATGTTTATATAATTGATTTTACAAATAAGTCTATTGTTGATCCATTGTGGTAATTAAAAATACACAAAGGTAATTGTTAATTGCTGAAAAGGGGTAATATTAATTCACCCCCCCTCTCAGTATTCCAACAAGGAGGAAAGAGAACAAGTTTTTTACTATGGGTCCCATTAGAAATTGTCATCTCCCGAGACCGACAATTAATAAATACATCAGCAGTGGCCAACCAAGGTCGACCAAGAACAACTAGATGTCCAGGTTTGGAGGATTTTGAATGAATTACCAAGAAGTCCACAAGATACTCCCAAGAAGATAAGGTAATTGTTACATCATCTAGGCTTCCTTTTGGGTTGATGACTGAATTGTCTACCAATTCCAACAAGGTTTGTGTTGGCCTTAAATGATTTAGTTTCAGTGTACGCATAGTGTCACCAATCATAACATTTATTGTTGGTCCTATATAAATAAGTATATTTGATAAAGAAATACCATTAATTTCTATAGTCATCACTGGGCTTCATGGATCATTATATTTGGATGGAATTTCTGATATAAATTTTGATATTTGTCCAACCACTTGTATAACAAGAGGTTCCTTCCTCTTTCCTTCCAGGTTTTTTGATGCAAAGATCTCTTATAACTTTAGAGTAGATAGGAATATCTTTGATGTCTTGGAGTAGGGTAACATTTACACATATATTCCTTAGTTCAAATTCTAATTCATGTCCTCGAGGTACCTTAGGATTTTTCACAAGTAACCTTTTTGGATAGGGTGGAGGATTAGTTTCCTGAGGTATTTCTAATGGTTGAGGAGTGTGAGGAGGAATTTCCTCTTGTACAGGGATGTATTCTTCTTCATTGGGTTGCTCTTTTATTTTTTCTTCTTCTCGAATAACCACTATAGAATTTGGTTTATTCAAGACCTTCCTAGATCTCAATTGAATTTCATTTAGTGAATTAAGATTTATTACATAAGTTGGCAAAGTATGTACTTCAATATTTTGTATAGGTTGAGTAGGTCTATTGTTCGTATTAGGGATGGGTTGCATAGGAATAGGGATAGGTCGAGGGGGGTTTGTATTAGGTGAAACTTGTATTTGTTGCTACTGATTTTGGTTCAAAGGCAAGGCGAGTTGTTATGAAGTTGGGAACATGGAGGTAAAGAAGGTGGATTAAACCCTGATAACAGCTGAGAGATATTTGAAGTATATTGTGGGTAAGTAACAAAAGTTGGTGGTTAAAAAGAAACATTCCCATATGCAGGGCCCCTCCATCCTTGTTTCCAAGGTTGGAATTGTGGTTCCCGATGTGTCCATTGAGAGTAAGGCATTAGAGGAATCCATTGTTGTTGTGAGTATTGTGTGGTACGATCATAAAACATATTAAGATTTTGTTGTATCCATGCTCTCTTAGGGGGATATGATGTTTCTTGAGGTTGCCCCCCTCCCTTAAAAATGGATTTTAGTCTAGGTAAGGAAGGGAACTCATTGGTAGGATGATATTTTGTACAAATCCCACAAATTTCAATGACATTGATAGGAAATTCTTTTTCAGGATGTCTCTTCCTACACCGAGGATAGAAAATTGCTAAAGTAGCATTTTATTCTTGTTGTTTCATTTTTATGTTCATGGTGTCTAACTGGGTGTTGATTGTGTTTACGATGTATGTTTTGAATTTTTCTAGTAGATTCCCTAATTTTATCCTTGTAACACCTCCTAGAGCAGGTTTGGTAGTTCTTCCTATAGGATCCCTTACACTTCTTCCCATTTTGGCTTGGCTGTGAGAGTACCTTTTATAGTACTATGCAATCTCTGCAAATGGTTTATAATATACATCCCTAGAACTCATGAGGTTTAGTAACTCAATAAATTAATCCATTATACCCTTTAGGAAGATGGTCCTAACTGTGGTTGTGTCTAAGGAAAATTGTTTTGTCTTTTGATAGTTATATAAAAATCTTTCTAGGTAATCTTCCAAACTTTCCTCCTCAGACTACTGAATTTTAAATATATCATTCCTAACATCTCGAGGTTTGCAATAATCCTAATATTTCTGGAGGAAGGTGTCCTTCATACCATCCCAAGATAATATAGTGTACTCTTCTATTCTCATAAACCACCTTAATGTTGAGTCTTTAAGTGTGGCTGGAAAGAGTTTTAGTTTTTGTGCATTATCAGTGTAATTATAACTCATACATAGTATATAAAATTAAAACATAAATGAAACAAGATCTTATGTTGACATACCATGGAAGTGAGGTAGTGATGATAGTGGGATATTCTTCATAGAAAAATATTTGGTGATGTCTAATATTAGGAATCCAAATGTCTTTTTTTCATTGTTTGTATTTCCCTCCTCATCTTCCATATGTCCAAATAGCACATTATAGGATACAGATGATGTTTCCCCACTAAGTGATGGTTCGAACACTGGGTTGGTTAGGATATACAATTTTCTCCAATACTTTCTGTGTTTCTCCAATGGAAAATTCAACCTCTTCTACCACTACCTTTGTCTCTTTTCCAACTCTCCCTTCTGATTGGGTCACCAGTTATGCCCTTCCTTCTTGTTGTAATATGTTTTCAATCTGAACAGTAGCTTCAGATTTAGGACCTTTGGATGTAGCTTCAATTACTGCCTTTGAACTCTCTCCTCTGTGAATTTTTCCTACACAAACATTAGTTGATATAGTATGGGGGGGGGTTTCTTGATTTTTCTATAACTTTGGGGGGTTTTCTTGAATTTTATACAATTTTGGATGCAGTAAATCTACCTTTTCTATCTCTATGTCTATGCATAAAAAGAAGATCTAAATACTAGTTCAACACAAAATCTAAGTAATGAAGGTAAGATGACAACCTGAATTTGGAACAACCCCACTAAAGTGGATGTGTGGGTTGTTTCCTAATGTCTTACCATCTTCTCCCCGCCCTTAGGTCATCCTTAAAACCACTCCAAAACCATAAAATAAATCTAATGCAAACACTACCTATTACTGTTTACAACTCCCCAACAACGATGCCAAAATGTTGGTGCAATTATATGTTCAATATATTGCAATCATTTAATATGTCAATCTGGTTTCATAATAAATAGAGTTGATGCACTCTATGTGACGATAACAAATAATTTCCTATGTTTGTTGAGTATAGTCTATTTAAGAAAACACTTTCAAAACCAAATACTATGTTTTCACACTTTTCAAATAACACTCTCCACACAGTTCAAAATTCAGAAAGAAAAACTTATTAACAATCATATAATCCAGAGTTCTTTCTCAGGTGATGGATCTGTTCATTGTTGGCTCATGAAAGGTAAAGATGAACTGTGATTCTATCTCCTGGAGCAACTACACTAACAACAATTAACACTATGCATACTTTTAAAAGGAAACTTGATCAACCTTAAAATAAATAACAAGTAGGGTAAAACACTCCATTATAAGTGCATGTAGGGTGAGAGATGGAGGTATTGATTGTGCCTATGTTTGCAAGGTGTAGTATAATCAATTCTATAAGAGAAATATAATTGTAGTGGAATTCTACATTACATGCTCATGTATGGTGAAATATGGAGATCCAACTTGTCCTTAGATTTGTAGAATGAAAACAAACACTACATCATTTAGTATAGTCAAAACACTAAAGAATTTAAATCAAATGATTGGTATCATATAATCACACAAATATGACAAATCATCTCTCAGAAATTGCTACACTCAAAGATCTCACATTACACACGCAATTCTCACCTACTCAAAATTACCACACATCCATGTGACCTGCTATTAAACGTATCGCCGAAACATGACAGGGATGAAATTAGATGTTGTACCCAAACATAAAATTATTTTCTCCACACACACATAAAACCAGAATCATATTCACAATTAAATACAAAGAGACTAGCCTTGATTGGGTCGATGGGCCCTTGTTGTACCAACAAGGTAGCTCTTAAGAGAAACTTACAGGAGAGAATATTTAAACACACATAGAATCCATGAACTTAAAATTATATCATTACTTCAGAAAATGGAGGTACAATCCATAGTTCTTCAAGAACCAATCTTACATCATAACAATGCTTGATTATATCTCTCTATGTCTATCATCTACAAGGATATCTCTTTAAAGAGAGACAACTGTTACAATCAAAGTTTGAATATAACATCAAATACTTGCATACATATTACATTTGGATGATAAATAGATTTTTAAGGGAATTATTTTCATCCTCATGAGACAAAGTCCATGAGTGATGAAATGTATTGTGGTCTCCAATGAACAGAGAATGTTTGAACTGGAAAATTCCTTGGACCCATCAAGAACAATCTCATGCAAACAGACAAGCCTACAAATTCAGAATGGGTATCAGGCACACACAACTGCATAACTCATTATCAGACGAACATAGTCATACAAGTTGGTATCGGATGAGAGAAAGGATACCAAATGAACTCAACAACAAGTACCGAATGAACTCATCAATAGGTACTAAATGAGTGAAAAAATAGGAGTTGTTATCATGAAGTCTTCTTGAATCATCCAAAGTAATTAGGGAGTTCTAAACATCAAATATTCAATCCTAATCATTAATAAATCATCATAAATCAATTTTAAACATCAGTTACCTCATATGTACGCAATAATTTCTAAAGGACATGTCTGATTTGGAAAAAAAGAAGAGAGTGCATATGTATTAGAAAAAAATGGTCAGGATATGGGAAAGATAAGGAAATTGAAGGTGAAAAAAGGAGGCTCAACAACACCCTCATCAACCATTGTACGAAAAAAAAATTGTGTCAACGATTTATTGGCATACAGAAATACTATATGAAAAGTGATGTGGTGAGTAAGACAAGGTTTATAGTCTGTAGGGTCAAAAACAATCATTCCTGAGTTAGTAGTCTCGACCGCTCCCAAGGAGGACAATAATGCTTTCCCTTGTGAGGGAAAAATTTGGAGGACTTCCAAAGCATACATTTCACAAGGCGTTTGTGCCAAATCCTCCACAACGGAGTAATTATAAGCATCCCTTGTGTTCGGTTTGTTAGAAGCCTTCTTAAATGCACCCTTAGGGATGTGAGTCATAGTTTCTCCCACAATATTCTCAATTTGAAGAGGAAGCAGTGGGTTGGAGGCTTCTTTTCCCTTCTCAGTATATTTTGGAATTTTGTAATTATGATCCCTGGTCTGAATATTAGCATACCATCTCATCATATAAATGTTTGTTTCTCTTCTATTAGCATTAGACACGAGGGCTACCTCGTTTTCCCCAGGTGCATTCATGGATGAGGAAGATTGAGCCATACGTTTCCCTTGTAGAAAAGGGTTGGTTAGCACGACAAGTTTATGTTGTACCAGTAGCTTTTGTACTACCTCAAGCTGAGGGAATTGGTGAGTCAATTGATCATCCATGCAAAGTTTATACGAAAACTTCACCTTCCTCTTTTCATTTTTTCCCTCGCCAACATTATTCGTAGCCTTATTATCCCCTTTACCCTTCTTGTTTTTATATTTCCTCTTTCCCTTGGATTTTTGGTTATCCTTGGGATTCGTCGATTGCACATTATGTGCATCCAACATTTGGATTAAGGGGGAAGCCGAAACAGGAATTTGGTTGGCCACAATCTGTTGAATCAATCATTGTTGTAACTAGTTAGTCAATTAATCTATGGGATTACTTTGTATTAAGCCTACTATGCCATCGACATGAGGCCTAGAATTTTATTTGGTCTTGTCGAAACTCGACCATGGTACGTCTGAATGGATCTCGTACAACATACTAGATTGAGAGTAAATCAACTCTAGTTGTTGGGCTCTCATGATAGCCTCTTCTTCGAAAAAAAACTGAATGTTGCGACGTCTTTGGATACA
Organism: Picea sitchensis; assembly: GCA_010110895.2. Taxonomy (NCBI): domain Eukaryota; kingdom Viridiplantae; phylum Streptophyta; class Pinopsida; order Pinales; family Pinaceae; genus Picea; species Picea sitchensis. The sequence continues at coordinate 30,482 of SNQJ01S0090097.1, read as the reverse complement.
CAAGGAACCAAGGAATTTAGGAACCACTTGAGAAAAAATGCAGGAGGGACCTTAACTTTGATCAATATATTTCATCGATGCCATTCTCAGATGTGATCCAAGATATGGAAAACTTTTTTTTGCTTGAACTTGGCCAGCAACTCGGTGTTTGCATCGTATCTTATTGGTAACTGGAAATGGTTTAAGAAAACCATAGTTAGGTCATTAAACTAAGTGTACTTCAAGCTATCGATCTCAATATAACATTTCATGGTACCCTCTATAAGAGTTCATTGAAACAAACTCAACTGAACAAATTCACCCTTTAACGAGTTGAATGAACACCATAAATGAAATGTCGTAACATGATCACCTAGATCTTAATCGAGATTTCCTTCAAAATTAGGGATGTCTGAGGGAAAGTTGGTCAGAATGGGGGGCCAACGTGAATCATGATCGATCAGATCGTTCAAAAACCTCAAAATTTTTATCAAATGCAGAGTTTCCAGGAAAGGTATTCTATGTTGTGGTGGATTCAAAGGAAAATTAGCGCCTGGATTTTGGTTCTCACTAGGTTTCCAAGAAAATGTTTCCTGTTGGCCAGGGTTTTCGTAGAAACCATGGTGTCCCGACCAGTAAAATAAGTTTTCACTTGATTATGCATCACCAACATATTCTCCTATTTGGATGACATACCCTATGTAGGGATTTCTCCCTGCACGGTATTCCAAGGACCTTGGTTTGGGATTCCCCTAGCCGACCCTCGTGCATAGGTACTGAACCCTGCCCGGGATTCCACTGAGTGTGGGAGGGGTTTCCCCTGATTAGTGTCCCTTGTAAATGAAATGATACCTTCCATGTATTTCTAATACCTTGTGAGGAGTAAACTCATGTCATCGCTCCCTTCAAAGGAAAAAATCCTTGCATAGGGTTTGGTTGACCAAAGACAGGGTTGCCCCTTGATGAGAAAGAAGACTATGATAAAGAATTATTTTCAAACGCATCGAAAAAAGAAAAAGAACATAGACCCTACCAAAGTCGTATAGGATTGAGGGCCATGACTCCCCCCACTGAACACGATAGAGATGGTGTTAATCCTGATGGGTTGCTAGAAATCACCTTCGAGGGAAGGGGATGGAGGAGGGATATGAATCCCACCATAATGGATAGTGTTAAATGGGGAAACGATGCTCACGAAAGATCCCTGTAAGGGAGAATTATAAATCCCTTCCCCGAGACCAACAATTTGTAGACTAGTGTAGGTTAAGGTCGAACTAGAGTTGAAACCCAATATACCATGCAAAAAGGGAGCACCAGACACATTCTAAATAAAGGGAATTATGGTCATAATCATTGAGGTGAGTGTGCCACAACTCGAAAATGTGGGTGTATGGATAGTCTTAGAACTGATAGGTGGAGGTGGGGAAGGAGGCATGATACCCCCTCCCATGGCAATCGATATGGGAGTATGAGGAATCCCAGAAGAGTTAGCACTAGTTGCTTCCATTGTCGCTCGTATAAGAAAATGTTTTCCAAGTGAAGTCACCTCAAGAGGGACTATCTGAATAAGAAGTGGCACTAATAAATGATCAGAGGGTTTCTGGGCCTAAATTATTCAACTTCGAGGTTAGAAATGGTGGACTCCTCCGGTGTAGGAAATTATTCTCTAGGATACGACTCGGGTACAATTTGTTGTGGCTCGGTCGCTTCAAATGAACCCTCTTTATCTAGCATGTGCCTCAGCGGTGGAAGAGGTGGCTCCAATGTAACCAACGGTAGGTCGTAAAGCCTACGCGAATGATAGAGCTATTTATCTTCCACCTTTTCAAATGATCAACCGAAAATCTAATATTAATCCAGTGTGAAACACAAAGCACAAACTAAAAATTTCCTAAGGACAAATCAAGAAAAAAAATGACTGGTAGGAAGAATAATTATGTCGATCGACACTAGAGAAACTTACCAGTGTAAGTGTAACTCAAAAACGGAAACACATTCCGAGTATACTCTGCAAAGTAAAATCAGACGTATGCCCGAGGTATCGCGGTACACCCCTGAATTCGCCTATGTAAGTCCCTAAAAATAGGCAACTAGTTTTCCATCTCACAGTTACTCACCAGGTGGGTATAGTCGACATTCGAGCTTATCGTAATGAGCAGGATAACAAAGTATGAATCCTTTCAAGGGTACTGAAGGAAAATGGTCCAAAAGACAACTGAGGATATCAAATATATTCAAGGTACATGAGGCTCTGTAGTCAAATGTGATTAGTGAAAATCCCAAGAATAACCCTCAATATATGATCCCCACTACGTTTGGTCTGGATTTGGAGGGGTTATCTCTTCTACCTTTTCTCACATGACCTCATGTTTATCCCCTATGTTAGAGGGGGGTCTCGGACGACTCTTACGAAAATGGACTTTGACACTCCCTATCACAAACCCTTATGTATGTTTAATCGGGCATGAAGAGTTTTCCTCTCCACACCTATTTATCACGACCCTAAATCCTAGACTACTTGGTGAACCCTAAAAACAAAATTCTAGTTGATTTTAGTGTTAATCATTGATTTTAAGTGGATTTATTTACTCAAAAGGGTACATACATGCAAGTTATGGTGTTTTCAAGAGACGAAAGAGAGGAAATAAAATATTTAGAACATTCGTATAGAAAGAAAACTACGTTCTACAAATGAAAAATGGATTTTAATATTTGTAAGTGCAAACTTTTCGAAATATAGTCCAAGATCCTAAAATGCAAAACGTTTCCTAGAATGTGCTTTTTGTTTCACAATGCAAATGAAAAATACTAAACTTTCAAGGAAATAGCATAGAAGGAATTTTGGAAATGTAACTCTTTTCTTTTGTAATAAATAGTCTATGCTACAACTATCAAACAAAAATACATAACTTAATGCAACTACAATTTTTTTTTTGAATGCTTAGAAAATAAAATCACAAGTAACTGACATTTTTTCATTTTTCAAAGCACCAAAAATGTAAAGAGAAAATAAAATGAAGACTAACAAAGACCCTAAGCCACTTATTGAATGCAAGGATTCATTGGAATCCAAAGGAGGATCTAACAATTATAATTTCACCTTAAACATTAAAAGAAAAAAAAGGAAATAAAGAAACAATAAGGGTTCTTTACAAACTGCAAGATAAACTGAGTCTTTAACCCAACCAAACATGAACATCAGAGACCCTGGAGAGTTCAGGAAGGCATGAGAAGTAAAGAGCTTCCTGCTAGGAAAGAAAAAGTATTTTTAAAAACCCTTCCAAAACATAGAGACACGTGTTGTGCACGAGAAACCTACGTATGTACACGAGTTGTCTACTATGCATAATGTGTATCTACGTGTGCTATACAGAGGAAATGGAGCATACACCTCCACAAATTTTCAAAAAAGAAAAGGTTTGTATAGAAAACTAGGAAAGGAAGGCTAGTAGGCACCTGGAAGGTGACCAAAGACCCAAATTGACTGAGAAAACTCAGAAAACTAAAAATGAAACTAAAAAATCAAATCAAATCAAAATCTCCCACTAAGACCCTAGGGAGACTCCCCAATGGAGTCACCAATTCTGATATGGGAAAATTCCCCCTAAATTGGGTCTAAGGAATAGGTAGAGCAATAAATCCCTTAAAAGACTAACTTATCTCTAATCCACCCCAAAACCATCTAGACTAAGTGATAAGAGAAAGAGACAAAAAACGGTTAATGAGTGCACCTTAAATCCTTAAGGTTGATGTAGACCTCTTCCGCTTGTTGTTGCCTCCTAGATCACAAATATCCTCCAAAATATTGCCTGCAAGGGGTTAAGAATACAATGCAACAACATATACAATCTCTAGTCATCACTTAAAATCCTAAATATAGATATAAATTCTCAAATTAACAAGAACATGTACACATAGGGTTTTGGGACAAAGATAATATTTTTTATTCAAATTTAAGATAAAAGGTTACAACCTTTGCTTGTGAACACCGCTCTATGAACCAATTCTGGGCTCTTATGTCATGGCTCAAAGTGCATCAATTCCACATAGAATTTTCACAACCAACATAGCATCAAGGGAAGAAGGAAGGGTTGCATAGGGAGAATGGATGGAGGGGAAAGTTGAGGCTAAAACTCAGAGCAATGAGAGGGAAATGATTTTGGCATAGTTTTCTTATTCTCTTGTTCATATGTCTAAATGAATCCCCAAGTCCTATTTTTATATGAGAAAAATATGGTTATTCAGTTTGGGGATGGGCTACAAGGGGTAAAATTGTTAGGAAACCTTCCATAGCCCATAAACTCCGCTGAAATATGTGCAATTTATATTTTTTGCAACTTTTTGAGGTAAATGCAGGCTAGCTATTATGCAACAAGCATGTGTACATGGGATAAATAGCATGAAACACACATGTGTACGTAGACTATTAGTGCAGTAGGGCGCATACACTATCCAAAAAATGGGTTTTTAGAAGGAATCCTTAGCAGTATTTTTGGCAAAGTATGCAAATGGATGGCCCAATGTGTTGGATGCATAGATGTGGCATTTTTGGACTATAACATAGGGTTTGGTGGTATTTTACACAAGGGTTCTCTTTTTTTAGGCTTTTATCAACATATCAACTTCTTTATCTCTTTCATGATATTTGAAACATGCTTTTTGGTACTACATAATGATGTGTGCTCTAATTTCCTCTCTAAGACCAATTATGAAACATTATTTAAGAAAGGAATTAGATAATACTTCCATGTTGATTTCCAATTACTCAAAGGAAATAATATAGTCAATAATTGTTCCTATTTTCCATAATTTTTCCATTCACCCTAAATATTGAATGTTACATCCAAAATCATCTTAAAGGACATTCACAAACTAGGTCCAAGCAATGGATCCTCCATAATATTTCTTATACCATTTTCACCCCTACCAATGTTCTGAATCCAAATATAAGACCCCAAATCTTAGTCTATATAGGTCATCAACAATTCCATAAGAGAGGAATATATTTCCATTTGGTAACCCAACTGAAGGGATGTAAACCATAAATTGCGTTCATGTCTACTTTTCAAAAGTAATGCCATAAAGTGTGATACTATAAGTGTGGATGGGGGTAATATTGGAAGAGTGTGTGAGTTTCATGCACTTCATTTGATAGGGATTCATCCTTCATTGTATTTATTTGTGTATTAGATATTTAGACATCCAAGTGGGTACATATCAATTCCAACACCTAACTTTGGTTCTTCATCTTGTCAGGAAAATCTAGGACTAAATATTCAATGCCCAAAACCTTGGCTCTTCATCTTGTCAGGAAACTCTAGGACTAAATATTCAATGCCAAAACCCTTGGCTTAAATCTATTGGTGCTTAATGAGTAGGTCCTATTTTTTATTCTCTATGTTGTGAGTATGGTACATCGGACCAACTAATATTTTTTCTAAGTGTTATCCACAATTTATCTCACTATAATCAGTCTCTTTAAAGGATTCATTTTAGATATACCATGAAAACTATATTACCATTCCCACACAAAAAGGGTTACTATATAGGTAGGCCCACATGATCGAAAGGGTGTAAGTAATTTGTTGATATAGGTATCTTACAATGGTGTTGATAGAACCTAGTCACTTTTCCTTTCTTTACCCAAGTGGGAGTATTAAGCTTTGTTGAATATTACTACATTGACAAAATTTTCAATTCCTTCTAGATGCAAGGAATTTCATTGGTTAACTGTAGAGGCTAGGGTTTATGGGTTCCTCATTTCATATGAGTTTCAAGGTATATATCTCTTTGATCTACTAAATGCTTTCCAACAATAGTACTCAATCAAATATTTCATGAAACTAACTAAGGAGGACAAACCAAGCCCTTAGACATACTACCTGATACCCTAGTATGTGAAAGTGATCTCCCTGAGTGTTGTTCCTAATGTATTATAGAAACATGATGGCCACATGTTTATGTAAGGATAGTTTCAAGTGAACCTAAATGTATTCTTATATAATCAAGAGTATGTTTAATACCGTTATACACACACACACACAGGGATATGTATATATAACCTATCTAATGTGTTACTACTCGAAGAGGTACTAATATAGGTTACAAGGGTGTCCAACTAGGTGAAATGACTTGTATTTTCTATATGTATTCTTCCCCAACCATATTTTTACCCATCAAATAGATATCTATGTTATTTAAATATTTTAAAACATGTCCCTACCCTAAAAATAATGTCCTAAAATATGGACGGATGCTAGCTCAGGAAAGAGCTCTGATACCACTTGTAGTGTTCCTTAACCTTTATACTTGAAAGAAAAACCATGTATACATAAAATATAATTGCATACAACTATATATAAGATAAAAATATTATGAAATATGTGAAATATACCCTTGTATTATGAAAATAAAAAAAGAATAAAACAATGTTCACTTGCCTCTTATGGTGGGGTGACCTATCACTTAGCAAAGATCCAAATTCAACAATGCTCAACAAAACATTTCATAGCCTCATATTCTCTTTAAATAGATTCTCAATAGAGAAACCCTAACTACTTGTATTCCCATCATTAATGAGCACCAATGTAACATCCTCCTTTTTAATCCCTAGTTTAGTGATGTATATTAATGTAAATATGATATATGTCCATGCAGTCGATGATGTAATATGTAAACATTTCATATCAAAAATAATAAAATAAATGTATCGTCAACTATAGATGGACACGTATGGAGTAATAGGGGGATACCTTTCCACAAGAGAAGTGAAGGTCTAAGGGGGGTTCCAAGGGGTAATTACCCATGTCTATCAATCTCAACCCACTTTCTAAAATTATCATTGTGTATAAACCTTCTATTTTCCTCTTTAGTGTATAAAAGCACCAATAATTAAACACATCTAAGAGGGTGGGTGTGAAACATCACTTGACTTAGTTAATGAGAGTATGTGGGTTGAGTACGATCAACCATGGAAATTGGGAGACTCAACATGAATGGGATAAAAGGAAATTCATATGGGAAAAGAGAGCATTTTTTTACAGTTAGGAATTTCGTATGTGAAATGTGAGCAACTTTTACATGTAGTTTTTGGTAGATCAAGGGAGTGAAAAGTGTTGGATATTAAAGGTATACATAGTGGACATGTGTGGTATCTTTTTGGAGATAAAAATTCATGAATAAGCATGATATTATTCCTCTAGAGTGAGTTTCTATTTAATATATTACCCAACATCAAGTGAGCTTGTTATTGTGAGTTTTTCCTATTGCAACTGACATCCCTAAATTCCCCGATAAGAGATATTCCTATCCACCATGTGTTGGATCCTTGGAGTTAATTGGAAAGGCCTAAGGGAAAGTGTGCAATGAATGTGGATCCCATTATTTGGGTTGTGTAGGTTGAGGGGAAGAGAAATGGAGGATTGGGATAGTTGTAGGAAAAATCAGTTTGTCGTGGGTAAAATTTAGCTCTGAGTGGATAGTGGAGAGACACCCTTTCTTATGGATTCATAGCTACAACTGATATTTGGGGAAAAAAATCAATGGATAGGTGGAACATTCATCCCCCGTAGCCGGTTGCACATTTGGTTAAAATATAAGCATTTTATCCATGATTATTTTTCTTATTTATGGGATTTATTGATGTGCATATACTATGTTCTTGAGTAAATTAATTATGTTGTATATTGTATAATTGGATGCATTCACAATGATTTTAAATGCAAGTAATCCTCATTGCGTTGCAATTATTATGGTATTATTGCTATGTTCTTACTATAAGTTTTAAGTAGTTGTATATCGTTGTGTGAATGTTAATCTAGCTACAGTGGTGTTTTAAGAATGTTGTTAAATGCTTGGGAGTTTTTAGCATGCACACATTTTATTCAATTGGCATCATTTTTTTTTGTTGGATTTATTAGTGGGAACACTTGAACCAACTACATAGTTATCGTTATAAAGTGGACCCTTTTACATTAAATAACTATCCACTACTATCTAATAGGCCTTATTCAAAGAGAATGGGTGCAAACATCAATTGAATAACTACTAGGTAGCCTAAAGTAGGGAGGTTATGATAGGACCCTGACAAAAATTCACAGGTCCTATATGAGTTTTGAAGGCATGAATTTAAGAAATATGTAAAATGTAAAATTTTCATCTCCACATTTCACTAGAAAGTGGTACACATCTTCATGGATTCTCCTAGAGGGGGATGAAAAAATATTAAATTGCTTGACCTCTATTCTTACCTATAACCATCTATCATGCATCTAGGGTCTATAATTTCCTCTTCACTATGTTAATTTGGTCAACTTCTAGATTGGTTCATGGTTATCAATGTAGAATAATGAATAAGATGTCTAGAGCATGAAAATGACAATGATAAAATGAATTCTATAGTGAATGGACTGAATGAAAATGAAATATTTGAGGGATTTATGAATGGAATTACTTTTGACAAGAAGAATATAAGACTCTTATGACAATGATATATTTGAGGGATTTATGGATAAAATTATCTCTAAGAGGAAGAATGTAGGACTCTTACACTTCCCCACAATGATTGTACTCATCCTGCACTTCAAAAATTATGTGAGAAGACTTCCCCACCAAACTTTTCCATCAATTCAGCGATTGGTTTTACAATTCCATGGAGGTGGATGCCTTCATTTAAGGGACATGGTGCAAAATAGATAATATATTAGGCTAACACTCGGAAATATACTTTCCCATAGGTCCCCTTTCCTCTTCCCCTACTGTGGAATAATAGCCCCAATTGTTCTCTCTGTAACTATATAAACCATTATATATTATATTAAAGCAATGATATTTACATTAGAAAGATACCACATAGTCCATAGAAGTATATTTATAGCATATATGCCTGGCCATTCACTTTTTGGGCCTTGACCTTGATCTCCACACTATGAATCCATACTGACATACTTACACCATTTACATATGGGATCATTTATTTAAATTCACAATGTTTGAATCCTACCATTATAAACAGACATTTACAATTTATATGTAATATGATTGAATACATTTTTATGCATCACAACTAAGGTATTACATTCCCCTTTGCCTTATTGGCACATTGTTGTAATATAAGGGAAAGTAGAGAGTGTTACCAGTACAACTTTACATAGCCATATACATGCATACACATAGACATATAGAGATGCATACATCAGTAATGAGATCCCAAAGAAGAGTCCTTTTGTTACGAGGAAAATCTCTCCTTTTCCATAGCTCAGAATTGGCTTCTTTATAGCCTTTAGAATGGAACTGAAGGATCGATTCGAAACATTTCTAGTATATGGAAGGCCAAGAATCAGAGATCTCATGTCGTGACATGGAAACCCAACATTTAATTTCATTTTATGGCAAAAATCCCGATGTACATGGGATGTAATGGGGCAGCCTGCGTATACACTTGTTGTATAGTATGCAATATGCATACAAGTGGAAAAATTTGTATTTTTGTCTCCAGATTCTTTCAACAAGGAAGATAAGTATGCATAGGGAAATGGAATAAGGACCTCTATGCAAGATTGCATAAGGTGAGTAAAATATTTCTATAACAAATGCCCCCTAATGTGTGAGGTTAGAGGAGTATCTGCGATGGTCGAAATACATTATAAATAACCTAGAAGTGGAGTGGTAGGGGACCAACTTGAAAAAATCGTTGCTCATTACATTCTTCACTGACTTTGCATACATGGATGCCAAAAATACACTGTAGATCCATGTGAAAATATACCAAACAAGTGTTCTTGGCCATGAATAGGAAAATACAAATGTGGTTACATGCCAATAGTTGTCATAGTCATGAACAAGGCCCAGTAGAACCCGTCTCAAAACCAATATGAAGATATCTATATACCATGGAGTACAATATGATCTTGCATGATCACTGAATTCATATAGGTACTGGTCCAATGAAAAGGAAGCAACAACTCAGGAAAGTTGTGGCCACATAGTGATGTCTTCAAGTCTTCTACACAATCTGCCAAGGGTGCAAGTCTACATCATGTGAATAAAGGAGTTGAGGTC